>OY856188.1:134445818-134481083 GCA_963693315.1 Diogma glabrata | reverse complement strand
GATTCTATACTGATTTGCAGCAACTTTACATGGACCATAAATTGTTCGTATGACCTTCCTCTCGAATGTTGATAAAATTCTACTATCGGAGGAAGTCAGTATCCAGTTTTCACTTCCAAATGTAAGCACAGGTTGAATTAATGCTTTGTAAAGTGTGAGTTTACACGACCGCGAAAGATGTTTTAATCGCAGAAGTTTTGAGTATGCGTAGAAAACTCTGTGTGCGACTTTGATATTTGTCGACATGCAGACATTTGACGATGTTATTACAGACCCGAGGTATTTGAAGTTTTCCACGCGTTCCACTTCATAGTCGCCAGAATCCAGATTTCCGGGAGGTATGTTTTTAGATGTTGTTAACACTTTAGTTTTGCCGGTGTTGATGCATAATCCATGTCGTTTAGCATTTCTTTCAAGCTGAAAAAGACTATCCTTAATATCGCTCGTTCTACGTCCGAGAAGCACAATATCATCTTCGTAGCCAAGAACTTGACTAGATTTGTTATATATGCGGTTTTGTGTCTCAATTCGGTTTTTTCTTATCACGTACTCCAGCGCCAAATTAAACAGTACGGGCGCGAGTGCATCACCTTGTCGAACACCTGATGTTATATCGAAAGGATCAGAAACTGACCCTTCGATTACTATTCTACAATTTGATCCCGATGTTGTGAGTGTTTGCACAGAGAAACAAGTTTCTCTGGGATACCAAGGCATATGAGTGCGGACGAAAGGTTGTCGCGGATGTTACTGTCATATGCTTGCTTGAAATCAACGTAGAGCGGGTGAATGCTGATGTTGTACTCCCAACATTTTCCAGAATCATCCTTAATGTAAAACATTGATCTGTGGTTGAGCGGTTGGGACGAAAACCACACTGATAGTCACCGATGATAGATTCGGCGAACGGGATGAGTCGAACAAGTACGACATTAGCTAGTATTTTATATGCAGTGTTGAACAGTGCGATTCTACGATAATTCGCACACTTTAGACAGTCACCTTTCTTATGTAGCGGAACAATGAGAGCTGTTTTCCATTCAGCAGGTAGTTCTTCTTGGTCCCAGATTGCAAGAATCCGATCGTATATACGTGAGACCAGAGCTGCTCCTTCATTTTTCAAAATTCTGCAGGAATTCCATCGAAACCTGGTGATTTGGTGATTTGCCATTTTTCAGTTTTTCAATGGCAGCTTCCACTTCTTCTATTGCTGGGTAAGGGACAAAAATCTCCTCAGTTGATGGAGCAATTGCTCGAATAGGATAAACTTCATTCGTCCTATTCAGTAGCTCTTGAAAGTGGGATCGCACCACTGCCAGCACATCACGTTCACTTGTTGTAAGTTCATTATTTTCATTTTCGATGGCAGTAGATCTTGGGTGGAAATCTTTGGTCAGATTTCGTGCATTGGCAAAGCACTTTTTTGAATTTCCGTTGCCACATGTTGGCTGATGTTTTCCATGCAGCTCTTCATGTGTTCGCATTTCTTTTTACGTAGAAGTTTTGCTGAGGCACCTCCTGGCGCATAATCAGCTTGGGAGGTTCGGATGTTCCTTGTTAACCATTTTTCTCGCAGTTTTTGTTTATGTTCAACGGATTGGTGGCACTCGTCGTAAACCATTCGTTGTGTGATTTCGGTGGTCGTTTTCCGATTGTAGTTTGTGCTGCGGCTATAATGGTTGATTGAAGCGTTTGCCATTCTTCTTGTATGTTTAATGGCATCTCAGAAGAGATGTTATGCTCTGCTATATTTTGTGTTATTATTTCCTGATCTCTATATCAAAAAATGCTTCGTTGTTTAAATGCTTCGACATTCCAGCGCACGGTCTTTTTTGCTTGTCTGTTAAATGTAGATGACAACTTGCACTTGTACTCAAAGATGACAAGCATATGATCGGTGTCCATATCAGCACCTCTGTATGATCGAATGTCAGTTATACTTGTAGAGTGTCTCTTAGAGATCATGACGTGATCGATTTGATTTTCCGTTCTTCCGTCATTTGATTTCCACGTTGCCTTGTGAATTCTCTTGTGAGGGAAGAAAGTGCTGGAAATTACTAGATCATACATCATAGCCAGCTCAGCTGCGCGAAAACCATTATTGTTACTGGTATGATGCAAGCTGTTAGGGCCGATATGTGTTTTAAGTTCTGCAATCCTACCGATTTGAGCATTGAAGTCACCTACCACGATTTTTATATCGTGCCGCGGGATGTTATTGATGACTTCCTCGAGTTCTAGGAAGTACAGGTCTTTAATGTCATCTGCTTTGTCTTCAGTAGGTGCATGAACATTGACGATCGTTACATTGAATTTTTGCGTGCGGATTCTCAGTGTGCATAATCGCATATTAATTGGGCAGAAGTCGATAACATGCTGATTCACGCGACGGTGTATAAGAAAGCCAACTCCAAATTCTCCTCCGTTTTGATGACCGCAATAATACAGAGTGTATCCTTTCGCTGTTTCATGGCATTCCACTGCCTGGCCATCTTAGTTCTTGTAATGCCACTATATCCAGTGTGTAGCTCTCGACTTGTTGGGTGAGTTTTAGGAGATCTCCTGGTCTTCTAAGGCTTAGCACGTTCCAGGTTCCTATTTTTAAATCGTAGTCCGGGTACAGTTTCCGAGGTCGTTCCAATAATGAATCCGAGATATTCCGAGGTCTGTGTACAGAATTCATGACAATAGTTTTTTTACGGAAATGGGGTGTTAGCCCTCCGCCCAACCCAAATTTTCGTGAATGGGTTCATTCTGCATCTTAAGGTCACCAGAAACAACCCTTTTACACGTTTATATAGCGAGCTGCTTGATCCAAGACAGACGCCCGCTGAAAACGGCCCCTTACATGGAGAACAGAGGCTTTCTACATATTTATATAGCGAGCCGCTTGATCCAAGACAGACGCCCGCTCCAAACCACCCCTAACATGGAGAACATACGCTTGAGTTGCATTGGTTTTATGGCGCCAATGACTCGCCATGGTGCAGAATCATTGAGTATAAGCAGTATTTACTCTGCTCCTCTCAACTACACCAACCTAATTCTGTTAGCGTTACCCAGGTAGCACGGCGTGGACGTAGAATTTCGGATTTTCGCTACCCTTTGAAAACAATTACATTAGTTAAATTTCTACTCCTAGTTCGTACCATTTGTTTGTTGCGACATTTGTTTACATAGGCGTCGTTATTTTTATTATAATTATTTTTATTATGCTGCCTACAAAATCATTAATATTTATACTATTTTTTGGTTTTCGATTATAATTGGTTGAAATTTATTAATTTTATGCGTTTTTTGTCCATTTCAATGGGACCCAAACAGTTTTTTTTAATATTTTAATCTGAGACACTGAATATTCACACATGCGCATATGATTATGCGCAGAACCACCAATTTTCGTGTTCGCTGGTAAAAAAGTTCTACCATACTTTTACTCATGACATTTGAGAAACTTTTTATTATTATTTATTAATAGTACCACAAATCACAATGCTTTAAAATGTAGCTACACCTATAGGTTCATTCATTCTCTATTGATCATGAGAAAAAGTTAAGAAATCTTTAACTTTCTTCATTGAAAAAAATATATTTAAAAAATAAATTTTTTTTTCTCAAAATAAATTTTCATATATAATATCACGAGTCGTCAAATAATAGTCGATTATTTTTCATAATCATTATTACGAATGTCATTTGAGGTCCCGAGTACGCGTAGCGCACGAGGGAAATTTTTGACCTCAAATGGCATGAGTGGTAATGTTGAAAAATAATCGACTAATAATTTGATGACGAGTTGTATTTAGCAGACAATTTAACGAACAGAAATAGTAACATTATTTCATACAACATAATCCTTTGTTGTCAAACAAAATTAAATATTATTTCATCTTAGTAGGCGCATAAATGTTATAAATTTGTAATTTATTTTTGACAAATAAACATAAATATGCAATAATTTATGAATGAAAACGGACATTTTTACTATTTGCAAATTGCATTTCCACATAATTTTGTATGTGCATTTTTGTTTTAAATTAATATATTAAGTAGGCGGAAAATATTCGAAAATATTCGCTGTTCCTTCCTACCAGAAAAAAATAATCGAAACAAATCGTTTTGATTTGCTAAAAAATAGTAAATGAAGCGTTTTGATTGGACCTTATTGAAACTTTATTTAATGAGTTGAATTGTCATACAAACTTGGATCTCATGAGTAAAAGTAATTTCACTGTGCAAGCAAATTGACATTCTTACTCTAGTCGGCAATTTATTTAATTAATTGTTAACCTTTTTATATTGATATTTATTTTCCAATTTTTTTCTCTATGGTGTGGGTCTTCAGTCTTCACTCTTCGATAAAATATCTTTTAATTTATTTACCATCTTTTGGATGGGTGACACCTTTAAGTGTAAATTTCCAATAACTTCGTAATACTGGATTTCAAACGTATTGAAATTTGATATATAAGGTTTAAGTATACTGTTTCCAATATTTCTAAATACCAGCTTCCAGTTAAACATTTTTTTTAGGTGTTTCTCCCTACTGAAGCCTACAGTTTCAATTCTATTTCGTCCGTGAATGAATTTTAAAAGGATATTTTCCACTTGAAACATTTTATTTGTTCAGTTAGATATTGTGTTATAAGGTGCGTTCGATTTGACTGAAACAACTGAAAAAACAACAACAATTGCATTCAATTTTTCAGTTGATTCAGTTGCTTCAGTCAAATCGAACACGGCTATAGTTTCATCTACTTAAAAACTGAATTCATCATTTTATGAATATATGTAACAGTCTTTTGGTTTTAATTCTAAGAAAAACAAACTAAGCGTTTATTTAAGTTAAAAGAATAGGTTTTACTAATTTATAATAATATTCAGTAGATAGATGTATAATAATATTAAGTATTAAATAATATTATTTTACTTAAAATTATTCAATAGTCAGTGATTTTATTTGTAAGCAAATTATACTTTTATTACAAATATTTTTTATAATAATATGTATTTATTAGATGAGTGGCAATGGACGAAAAAACGATCCAATCCCTGGTTAAACATTCCATTTGAAACCAATTGAAAAAATGAATTTGATTAATCGGAATTCTGCATTGGGAATTTTCAATTAATTCCTATTCAAAAAATCTATTTCCAATACAATCCTATTCATTCCTGTTAAATATCTCTATTTTATTTTTCAACCGGAATGGATAGGAAATGTATCCAAATAGGAATTAATTGGAAATTTCCATTGCAGAATTCCGATTAATCCTATTCATTCCTATTAAATCTTTTCCAATTAAATCCTGTTAAATTCATAAGATTGTTTAATTTTTTCTAAGTTCGTTTTTCCTATTGAATCTCTTGGATTCCGAATGAAATTTAATTGGAAATTTCCATTAGAATCCTACAGATCCTCTGGTACGGTTAATATTTCTTCTAAGTTTAATTTTCCTAAACAAATTCTTGAATTCCTATTGAAACTCAATTGAAAATTTCTAATTAAATCCTGTTAAATTCATAAAATTGTTTAATTTCTTTCCAAGTTTTTTTTTTCCTATCAAATCTCTTAATTTCCGATTGAAACCTCAGATCCTCTGGCAAGATTTATTTTTCTTCTAAAGCCGCAATTAGACTATTGCGGAACTCTGCAATATTTCTGCAATAGTCGTGCAATGGTAGTGTGTAAAATATTCATTGCAGAAAAGTTTGGCAAACATTGCAATGAGTTCATTGCGAAACTTTTTTGCATTGAATATTTTACACACTACCATTGCACGACTATGGCAGAAATGTTGCAGAGTTCTGCAATAGCCTAATTGCGGCTTAAGTTTCATTTTCCTAATCAAATTCTTGAATTCCTACTGAAACTCAATTGATAATTTCCAATTAAATCCTGTTAAATTCATAAATTTTTTTTATTTTTTTTCAAAGTTCTTTTTTCCTATCGAATCTCTTAAATTCCGATTGATATACAATTGGAAATTTCCATTAGAATCCTACAGAACCTCTTTTCCTGTTGAATCCCATTCATTCCGATTGAATTTTAATTGGTAGATCGAAGTCTTCCTATTAAACCAATCCGATTTAATACTACTGAAATTATATTGGATTTAATAGGATTCAATAGGTTTGAATTGGAATGTTTAACCAGGGATATGGTTAACTTTGGGTTGAGAAAAGAACTGAAGAAGGAGTAATCCGAAATACATATTCTGTAAAAAATAAAATAAATATAAAAAATTGTCACTATAAGGACTACTTAATTATCCCTAAAAAATAACATCTTTTACTCAAATATCTCAAATGTGAAAAGATTTGATCAAAGACTCAAATCTCATATAAAAATTATTATTGATGTTAGCAATGAAAATGATGATGTTAAAAACAAATACTACTACTTCTGCATCAGGCAGTACCTCAACAATACCTACAATTAATTTATTAACAAAAGGACACTTTTACAAAAATTCTTAAAATATTGCAAAAGTTATAAGAAATCAAAAAAAAACTTTTTTCAAAATTCTAAAAATATTTCTAAAATTATTGCCAAAAATATAACAAAATCAAAAATTAAAACTTTTACCACAATTCTTAAAATATTGCAAAAATTATAACAAAATCAAATATACAAACTTTTTTCAAAATTCAAAAAATTTTCCTAAAATTATAATAAAATCTAAAATTTAAACTTTTTCAAAATTTTTAAAATATTCCAAAAATTATAGTAAAATTAAAAATTGAATCTCTTTTAAAAATTCAAAAAATTACTACAAAATCAAAGATTTAAACTTTTTTCAAAATTCTAAAATTATTGCAAAAATTATAACAAAATCAAAAATTGAGAATTTTTAAAAAAAAATTTAAAATATTCCAAAAATTATACAAACTTTTTTCAAAATTCTAAATATACTCAAAAAATTATTAAAAATCAAAATTGAAATTTTTTCAAAATTCTAAAAATATTGCAAAAATTCATAATTCATAAACTCAAAAGTTCAAACTTTTTCAAAAGTTCATAAAAATATTGCAAAAATTATAACAAAATCCAAAATACAAACTTCTTAAAAATTCCAAAAATATTTAAAAAATTATAACAAAATCAAAAATTTCCATGTCCAATTGCATGTTCAATTACATTTCATGTCATACAAACAATTAATTATATTTTTTTCCAAAAAATTGTGTAAAAAAATAAATGAATCATTCTTTTGACACACTTAATATTTTTTGACAAACATATAATGCAATTCTCAAAATAATAATTTCATTTTCAATCACATTTCATGTCCTACAAACAATTAATTTTATTTATTTTTCACAAAAATTGGGTAAAAAATAAATGAAAATCGTTTTTTTTTTGACACACTTGGCAATAATTTTTTGACAAACTTATAAATTATAATGCAATCTAACATCAAGATTTCTCCACATTCCAGGTACTACTAATTTTCTCTTAAAATGAACATTTTAAACAAAAACAATGTAAATTTTCTGACACACTTCATGTGTCGTATTTAATGTTCAATTACATTTCATGTCATCCAAATATTACTTTTATGTTTTATATATTTCTAGTCGAAAACCGAAGTAATGTTTCCCATAATATATGTTTCTCAAAAAAATTGAGAAACAAAATACATATATGGAAATCAATCTTTTGACACACTTAACAATTTTTTTTTTGCATACTTCTAAAACAATAATCAAGGTCCTGGTCTTACATACGGATGTCAATCATCAAGATTTCTCCAGATTCAAATTTACTACTCATTATCACTGAAAATAAACGTTTTTTAAGCCAAAAATATGAAAATTTGCTATTTTTGACACACTTCCGGTACAGTTATCAAACACATCGTCCTTTCGGACCTGCCCCTTTAGTTATTTTATTTAGCGTATGGTTTTTGTTGTGACACATTAAAAACAAAAATAAAACTTAAAATAGATAGATTTTCATATGAAATCTACATAAAACAAAACATAAATACAAATTAAATGAGCTTACAATCCGAACCCCTTTAGTATACCCTAATCCCCAGCGGTTTTCTAGATTTCGTAGGTAATGACGGACGGACGGCCGGCAGACAGACATACTTATTTTTGCTCTTTTAGAATCAGCAAGTCCTAAAACGTCAAGAAATGCCAAACTGAAACAAATTGGGGTAAGAATTTCACTTTTGGCTTATGAATGTAATACTTAGGTCTTTCAGACCGAAGTAACAAAATAAAACATTTTTATTGACAGTTAAAATCAAAAAAATTTGAGTTCTTTATAATAAATGATTACGTTTAATACTCCGCAGCTGACAGAAAATAATGATTGTTTTATGTTATATTTGCTCGACCGAAAACTAGGATTATGATAGAGCGGCGAGGTCGATCTTAGGCTTCCTTTTAGTCATGAAAGTCTTTATTGACAATATTGTTCCAAATATTGGTTGTTCTCAGAAAACACCGATAACATACGAATTGAACAAGTTTAACTGCTCCATACGGTCTGACCTGGCTTATATGATAAATTTTTGAAACATGTTTTCGCCTGCCACTCGGTATTAATCAGAAGCGTAGTTAAAGGGTCGATGGAATCGACTTTTAAAAATAATATTTTCGATTTAAAATAATTTAACTTTACTATCAAAAAATAACATTTAAATTTTAAAATCTTAATAGTAAATCAAAAACTAATAATATTACGTAATTGAACTACTTTACACGGATTAACAATTATCCGTATCGTCATTTTTTGAATTAATATCTTTAACCGATGAAATTTGACTTTCACCAGAAAACAAATTACTTGAAGCTTCTAAACTTAAACCATTTGATCTGGTTGATGAAAATTTTGTAACCGGTGTTGATGTTCGATGTGCCTTTTCTCCATCTTGCATTGAATTTGAGCTACCATTAATCGATTTGAATAAATTATTTGAAAAAATTGAGTGCATGCCCGAAGATGATGAGCTTCCACTTGTCCGTTTTATCAACTCTTGTTCTAAAAATTGTTTTAAGTTTAGCGGTTGGCTTTGAATTGTATTTTCAGCAGCTTGTACACTGGTACCAACGTTCAGTGTAGGTTTTATTTTCTCGGAATGGTTAAAACTGGGACTACTTGTCGAGCTTGATGTTGCAATCGCATTTGTATCGTGCATTTTCTTAAGCGTTGTTGACGCCCATTTAAGGCCCATATTATTGAGATCAATTTCTAATTGACTTTTTGTATTATCTGATAGAAAACTTAGAAGTTCTGTGCATGATCCATTGTTTTCCACACACGATCGTAGCTTTGTGGAACGAACTCTATTTTCTTGCTTCTCCTTAGACCGATTTTTATAATTGCATTTTTTCGATGATGGCGACATTATTTCTAAACTCGACGACGACAGCGAATGAGACGATTTAATCGTTATATGATCATTTTTCGATTCGTAGGGTCTTGGTAGTATATTCCGCCGTTTTAATTCACTAAAAACATCTATTAAACTGGAATCGGAATCACTATCATGATTTTCATCCAAACAAACGTCACTACCTGGAACATAGGAGTGTAAACTTATATCTATGTCTGTAGACTTTGTTAACAATTTTTCGGTTTTTAATTCAGGATCTATACTTTTATCAATACCATTTTCCTTTATCGATTTAACATACTCATCATATTGAGGAAATTTTTCAACATTCAAATTTTCCTCGCTTGACAGTTCCATATTTTTATTACCATCAACTTTGTTATTGTTTGGATTAACGAGATCTGAAATTTTTGAATGAGCGGTCGTTTCCACTTCAATTATTGTGGACAGTTCATGTAATCCGGGATCTTCCAAGTTTGGACTATACCTTGTTATACTTATTGGTGGTCTATTCCGAATTTTTTGTGTCGATATTTCAATTCTATTTTCCTCGAGTTTTTTGTCGAGTTCCTTTAAACTGTCCGAACGATTCATTTTTGTAATATTTCGATTTAAAACAAGATTTTCAGATTTAGGTCTTGTATCGATTTCATCATACACATCAGATGACGTAACAGGACGGGAACCACAATAAATTCCACTATCAGAACTGATAGCCATTCCTTTTGAATTAAAAATGTCTTTGCTTTTTTTTCTATAACTGAGCTTTTTGATTTCCTCTTTGGGCTCCGTTTGTAAAATTGAACTAATATTATTACTGTTAGTATTCTCATCAATCGAAATTGGATTTGGTAGGTCTAAGTATTCCGTTGAGTTCGGTGCATTACTACTCGAGATGCTATTATTTTCTAAAATCTTTTGTTTTTCACTTCGTACTTTAGATATGAGCTGCGATAAAACCGCTATTCTATGACTACAACTTTCAGTTAAATTATTATATTTATGAATTAAGTCATCTTCGTATTCGTTTGATTTCGGAGACAATTGGTCGGTTGTCGATTGCTGATTAAATTCCGGAATATTAATTCTGTCATATTTTTGACTCGGTTTCTTCTTTAAAGCTGATTTCCAGTATTTCGGTTCGATTGAGGTCGACGCATCTTTTAATAGTCTACTACTTTCCATTGATTTTTTTATCTCATCCCTTGTTGGGTTAAAATGTTTTGTTTGCTTAAATGAATTTTCGGTTTCTTTTACAAAGCCATAGTTCTCGTGAATAAATTTTTTTGTCCTTTCCATTCGTTCGTTGTCAATTACAGGTTCGGTAGGTATGTTGCTACTTGTATTAATTATTGATTCATTTATCGTTGAAACATCAGAAACATTAGGTAAATTATCAATCGATGTTCGTGGCATTTCGAGTAATCGAGTTATGTAGGTTAACAATTCGGGTTGTTTTTGTTGTTGCCTTGGTCTAGTAGGATGGATTTGAATTTGGTCTGGTAATGTTTTATATTCCGTAGAGACAGATGTCGTCGATTCAAGTAAACTGCTTGCGTTGCTGTTCAAATACTGAGTGGCTTTTTCCAATGTAATTCCTTTGGACATTTTTTCTTTTTCTGATATATTTTTGTGAGTTTCTGTTTTTATTTTGTCATCATTTAGAATATTTATAACAATTTTTAACGGAATATCAACTGTTTTATTAATTTTTTTTGAAGTGGTTACCTCAAATTCTTGTACGTTTTTTCCAATAGTTTGGGTGTCGAGTTCTTTATTTTCGTAAGTTGGTTCCATTGATATTGATACAGTTGGTTGCTGTTGTCTACCCATTTCTTTTCCCAATATCTTGTCTTTCTCCATTTCAGCAACTATCAGTTTCTTCTCTTCTTCAATTCTTTTTAGTAGTTGATCTAATCGTGTTAAATTATATTTATCTCGACCTGAGCTGGACCTCTCGACAGGTTGTGTCGTATATTTTGTTTCATTATATCCTAAAATAATAGACTTACAGCTATCTGAACTGCTACTATGCTCACTGACAATAGAAGTAGTTGATATCACAGAAGCAACGTTAAGGCAATTTTTATCGTTTTTACTTAAATCTTGGTCTCGTTTAATCGGTGAACATGTTATAAGAGTTTGTTTATGCAATATATTTTCACAATCTATTGGTCTTTGTTGTCGAATCCTTGATTGCGACTGCATGTCACCACGCAATCTTCGTTCAGTATTTACTAATCCGTCTAGTTTTGTTGTAATTCTTTCGTAATCTTGAATTACTTTTTGACGTTCAATCGCTTTTTCAGAACGAAGTTCGGCACGTTTTCGTTTTTCCTCACATTCTTGAATTCGTTTTAATTCCATTTGATTTTCTTTAACTGCCGATTGCATTGCATTTGGAATACTGGCGTTGACATTTTCTCGATGTACAAGATCTTTTTGTGGAATATATTCTTTATAAAATTTAGTCCAATTATCATACATTTGAACTTTATCTGTATATGTCTCGGTTTGTTTTTTAGGTGATATCCGAATCGCTGGTGTTTGGTTTGTCGTAGTTTCGATATCTAATGGATCATCAGTTTGAGGTTTTAAAGTTGATTTTCTGCGATTTATCAAATCAGAAATTTGGGTAAAATGATTTTTAGATACTTCCATCGAACTTGGTATTTTTATGTTTTGCTGATTTGATGCTGATGTGAAATGTTCTGTTATCTCATTTGTTTTAACGTTTTCTAATGGTTCGTTACGATTTTCAACTATTTCATGCAATTGCTTTGATTTTTTAGCCTCTTCGAGAGGTTTTGTCAAAACTGTCGTTTGTGGTTTTAAAACTTGTTTAATCTCTTTCTCGGCTTTCTTCAAAGTTTTGGAACCTCGTTTCGGCTTAATTGGTTTCGATTTGATTACTTTACTCACTTTCTTAAGCGGATTAATTTTAGCTTTTCTTGGACTATGTGTTCGTAGGCTTGGATAAATAGGTAAATTAAAATTAGGTTCTTTGAAAATATTTTCCTTATCATCGAATTTTATATTATCAATAAGCAACGCTGGTATTTTCACAACTTTTTGTGGTATATTAACCTCTAGTTTTTTAATATTATCAATTTTTTCATTTAAAACATTAACATGAGCTTCGCCGAGCTTTGAAAGACACATTCTATATTCATTATTAATTACATTGATTTGATTCCTCTGCCATTTCTTAAATTCTATTTGTTTTTGTTGTTCAATTTTTTTCAAATTTAATTTTTGTTCTTCTTTAATTTTATTTCGTAATTGTAATGCAATTTCTTTTGATTGAAGTCGAACCTGTATAGAGAAAAAAACGACTATAAATAAATAACTGAAAATATTTGACAGAAATGTCAAGGCTTACTTGCTCTATTCTTAAACGTTTTCGTGTTTCCCAATCAGTTTTTAAATCAAACTCAGAAGTTACAATATTATTTTTATTTTGATAATCGTGTATTTTTTGGAAATCGGTCATTTTTTTAGTAATTACATGCAATTCAAAAAATCGTTAGTTTATTTGTGAAATGCATCTTTTCTACTTCAAAGAATTGTCAAAAACAAAATCCCTAGAGACAAGGATTTTTTTAATTTGATTAAAATGAATAGTCTGCTGATTAGAATTTGCTGAACAGCTTTTGAAAAATAATCGTTAAACCCAGTTTTTATTTTATTTTAAAATTACTAAAACCATAAAAAAAATCCATCAAAAAAATGCTGTAAACTAGAATATAAAAAAAAATTTATTACACGGAAAGAAGGGTTTCAATAATTACATCAGTAGGAATTACACCGATATATGGTCCTGATACAATTGTTTATTTAAAAAAATAACGTTTTTGGCATGTAGCGTTTGGGAGTTTGCAAATTGTTACAATTTGTGACATTTGGGAGGGTGGGGGTGCAAAATCATGAAATTTTGCGTTACGTAATTTAAGTACAACACCTTGACTACCTTTATTTCCTGATTTTTTTTTTACTAGGCTTTGTTGTTGTAGTGGCAGGTGCGGTGCTACTCTTCCGACTCCATGTTCAGATTCAGAAACGCTGCTACTGCCCTTGGGCGGTACCAGAAATCTTCCTTCGTAAGGGCGTAGTTCTTTATTGTGTATTCAAAAACTTTGGAATATACACTTTTTAAGCCCATTTTATACGTAGACTCGTCGATGTTACTGATAACTTGATTGTATCTAACATCTTGTAGGAAGCACTTCGCCGTCCACCTTATGTCTCTAAAGGGTTTAGTCTTGTACGTGATTGCTTGATGTTGCACTTTATGACAGGTCCATAGATATTGTTGGTTAAGCATTTCATTATGTTCACGGACCGGTCATATGTTACATTCCTCGTGCAGGTGATCTCAGTAGGCCATCAAATGACATCTAGTTGCGGTACTAAAGGCTGCATTCTGTGTTAATTGTAGCTTATTCCAGACTTGGGATGTCCATATGGGTGCAGCGGAATTTATGAAAGGTCTTCTTATTGCTTTATATGCTGTTTGTAATGAACACTGCACCTGCTAGTGAGTTACGAACGGGAAGAAATCGGAGGACTGCGTGTCTCCTAGGTTTTGTTCCAGTGAGCTTCAGCCATCTATGTCCGAGAAGTAATTTCCTTCAGTTCTGATACGGACGATTGTTGCACATTGACATCCCAATTTCAGTTCTTCTTTTCCACTATTCACCATATTTTCCTTTTATTTGTTAAATTTCATATTCCATTTCCATTGATAAGGACATAAATATTGACGATTTATCAATTTATCATGTTACATGTAGCACTAAAATCTTTCGTTAATTCCAGACTTGTTGACCAGATTTATAATAACGAAATTTTCCTTACAGTTACAAACAGGTTTAATTTATAAATGATCATTTGATGTGTTCGTAGCTCTTTAATTCCATACATCATACTCCAATATTTAGAAATATTCAAATTAATTTTTTTTATAATTGTAGTGTATGGCTACGTTTATACATATATATTTAACGATAAACGAAATCAATCATGTGTAAACTTACCTTCATAAAAATTAATCTATTACTTTTATATTATGAAATAAAAGACACTTCCTTCCGTGTAAATCTTTGAATACAAAATGTCGTGTGTTTCTTTATTTACAAAAAATATAATTAAATTTAATATATAGTAAAAACCTCACAATGGCGACGAGTATAAAAATCTAAAATAATAAAAGAAATCTTTTAACCAAATCATAACCACAAAAGTGAAATAATAATAAAAATAACCAAAACAATGACGGAAGAAAAACTTTTCACTACGTCACTTCAATTGGAAGAATTCATTCCAGAAAATGACGAATGGATCTTATACGAAGAACGCATGCAGAATTTCTTCATGGCGGGTAAGATTGATACGGATGAAAACAAAAAAATTTGGCTATTAAATTCCGTGGGAGCCAAAACATACAAGTTGTTACGTGATTTAGCTATTCCAAAATCACCCAACGAAAAAACATATGCAGAATTATGCGAGTTATTAAAAAACTATTTAATAACTCAGTAAATCATCCAGTAAATCATCCAGTGAAAGTGCAATAGAGTTCATGGCTCGTTTAAAAAGACTTGCCGGAAACTGTGAATTTGGAGTCAATTTAGAAGCAAATTTACTAGACAAATTTGTCATCAATTTAAACAAACGTACTTTTGAACGAATTTGCGAGGAAAATCCAGCAAAAGTAACATTAAAATGGGCTGTAGAAATTGCGTGCAAATATGAAACGCAGACAACGGAGGTCAACGCAATAAATTTCAAAAAAGGCGAAAGAAGAAATTATCATACAAACAACGCGCATGTCAAGAAAAATAATTATAATAGCAATATCAACAACATGTGGAAGACAACATCTAACGTCAACGATATGAAGCCTACAGTCAAATGCAAACATTGCGGCTATAAAAATCATACCAGCAGCGAATGCAAATATGCAAGCGCAACCTGTGTGAGATGTGGAAAACAGTGGCACATCGCAACAATTTGCAAAGGTAAAAAAATCAATGTAGTAAAAGAACAAATTAATTTAAATTCTAGCAATAATTTTAGCAACATAAACATTTATAGGTTATATTATCCTATTAATCAAAATTCAGTTTTTGTTGATGTCAAATTTGACAATATAAATTTAAAATGTTTATTAGATAGTGGAGCAGGAGTATCGTTAATTTCCGTAGACTTATTTAACGAAAAATTTAAAGAATTTGATTTATCTATTAGCGAAACAAAATTAAACGCATTTTCGGGTCACGAGATTGAAGTTGTCGGTAGTTTCACACCTAAAATAACTTTCGGAAACAAAGTTTGCAATTTTAAAATATTAGTCGTAAAAGCTCGCGATAGTACACCAATATTGGGCATTGACTTTTTAACGAAATTCGATATTATATTCGCACAAGTAAAAACGATAAATGAAAATAATTTTAATTCTTCTTTAGACATGTTACTAAAAAAAACACAACAATTTATTTAACGGTAACTTTGGAAAATTTGAACTTAACAAAATTCAATTAGAAGTAACACCGAACAGCATCCCAATTTTTAAAAAACCTCGACAAGTTCCATACGCATTTAAAGAAGCGGTAGAAATTGAACTTGATCGATTAGAAAAGTTAGGGATAATAAAAAAAGTGGAAACAAGTGACTGGGGTACATCTTTAGTACCAGTTCTGAGATCAGACGGTGGCATTAGAATATGCGCCGATTATAAGGTCACCATAAATCCATATTTAATTGATAATAAACACCCTTTACCACTTATTGAGGAAGTGTTTAATAAATTACAAGGTGGACTACAATTTTCAAAATTGGATTTAAAATCCGCATACAATCAATTTGAACTCGATGAGAAGTCTTCAAAATTAGTAGCTTGGAGTACTCATAGAGGAGTACACAAGGTAAATCGCATGCCTTTCGGTATCAAACCGGCAACCAGTATTTGTCAAAAAGAAATTGAAAAAATACTTTTAGGATGTCCGGGATCGGTAAATTTTTTAGACGATATTGTCGTCACAGGTCAAACTCGCGAAGAACATTTGAAAAATCTCGACTTAGTATGTCAACGTCTTTCAAATGCAGGTCTCAAACCTCAAAAAGACAAATGCGAATTTTTTAAAGACGAATTGAAATATTTAGGGCATACTGTATCTAAAGATGGTTTGTCGAAATCGACAGAACGCATTGATGTAATCATCAATTCACCTATTCCTACTAATGTAACAGAAACAAGAGCATACTGTGGTCTAGTTAACTACTACGCAAAATTTTTGCCAAACTTAGCACAAAAGACGCATCCTATTTACCAATTATTACACAAAAACCAAAAATTCGAATGGAACTCGTTGTGTCAAGAATCTTTTGAGAAATTTAAAAAAGAAATTGTTAAAAATGTAGTTTTAGTACATTTTAATCCTTCTATACCAATAGTATTAACAACTGACGCTTCAAGTTACGGTATTTCGGGCGTCATATCTCACATATTTCCGGATGGTATTGAAAAACCAATTGCTTTTTGCAGTAGGACACTATCGAAAGCAGAACAAAATTATAGTGTCGTACAAAAAGAAGGCTTAGCCATAGTTTTTTCTATTTTCAAATTCTATCAATATCTGATAGGTCAAAATTTCACTATTAAAACGGATCACAAACCATTATTAGGTTTATTCGGGGAAAGCAAAGGCTATCCACAAATGGCAGCCAGTCGAATTCAACGTTGGGCAATACAATTGTCCGCTTTTAATTACAAATTAGAATATGTCAAAGGCCAAGAAAACGTTGCAGACGCTTTGTCACGTTTACCGTTACCATAAACTAGTGAAAATCCAATTGAAAAAACATATAAATTTCATTCAAAGTAAAAATATTTATATTGACTGTGAAAACATAAAACAAGAAACTGAAAAAGATGAAATTTTATCTCAGGTTTATCTTGCAATTAAACATAACAATTTCAAAAACTTAAAACAAGAAATCTTTTTTAAGACGTAAATCAGAACTAGCAATTGAATCTGGCATTCTGATGTGGGGTCACAGAGTAATCATACCTTGCGTTTTACAAAAGAGCATGTTGAATAACATACATGAATCACATTTAGGTATAGTAAAGTGCAAATCTATAGCACGCTCATACCTGTGGTGGCCTAATATAGATGCTGATCTAGAAAAAATGATCAAAGGATGTTACGCATATATAAGTGTTCGTCCAGATCCTCCCAAATCTGAATTAGTACCTTGGGAAATAACTACCAAAGTTTGGTCGCGAATTCATATTGACTATGCAGGTCCAGTCAACGGGTATTATTTTTTAATCATAACCGACTCTTTTTCAAAATGGATCGAAGTATTCAAAACAAATGTTATTACTTCAGAATACACCATTTCCAAATTACGTGAAACTTTCACTCGTTTCGGTTTACCTGATCACATTATTTCGGACTGCGGAACACAATTCACGTCAGCACTATTTTCGGAATTTGTTCAAATGAACGGTATCCAACACATACCAACACCTCCAGGTCACCCAGCTTCTAATGGAGCTGCAGAAAATTCAGTTAAAAGTTTCAAAAAAGGTTTAATGGCGGTTCTAAAACATTTAGAAAAAAAACATCAAAAACCTGATGTGGACAAAATAGTTCAACAATATCTATTTGATTACCGCATTGCAAAACATTGTTCGACAGGAAAGTCACCTGCGGTAATAATGTTTGGCAGACCAATTAAAACCAGATTTGGTCTAATAAATCCTTGTACGTTAAGTACTGTCGAATCAAATCCCTTAAATAAAAAAGTCAGTAATTCGATCGCAAAAAGTCAAATAAAACAAAAGAAAGATTACGGTGGGAAACGTGCAGTGCAATTTTTCTTATATGACAATGTCATGATACGAGACTATCGGAATCCAAATAAGAAAGAATGGATGCCTGCGAAGATAATTAAATTTTAGGTAGTCGAACTTACTTGTGTGAACTGAACACCGGTAGAAAAATTAAACGACACATAGACCAAATCACAAATGGTCCATATTTTGATAGCACAACTCAATCTTGCGACGAAAATAAAAATACGTTTAATTACGATTCAATTAAATTAAAACGAACTTTTTCAAATAACGATAATATTGAAACTACTGTAAGTAATAATGAATCTACACAAACTGGACTAACGACAAGTGTCGAACAAAACAATTCAAATAATTCAGATGAAGAATTTTTTGATTTGGAAGAAATCAATACGAGTATATCACCAAATAATTTTCTCGGTTTTCCGGAGATATTTCCTATAGCGGAAAGACAAGTTCGTCCAGTTCGGCGTAGAAGAGCTCCAATACGTTTAAGTTATTAAAATATGAAAAATGTAATAAACAATTAATTAAATAGAAGTTAAACAAAAATTTATGAAGGGAGTATTGTAGTGTATGGCTACGTTTATACATATATATTTAACGATAAACGAAATCAATCATGTCCCAGTGAACACATGTCCTTAAATTGACATCACACGGATGTCATTTATAGGTAATTATATTTACGTAAATTTGATATAATTATGACATTCGTCATGACATTTGATATGATGTCATTTAATATGATGCTTTCATGACATCATATTGACCTAATATTTGACTTTGATATGATATCATACCAAAGTCAAATATTGGGTCAATATGATGTCATGAAAGCATCATATGGCATGACATCATATCGAATGTCATGACGAATGTCATAATTATGTCAAATTTACGTAAATGTCAGTTTTACGAAAGTCAGTTTATGTCAAATTTATGTCAAACTCATGTCATAATTTGAGTTCAAATACGTCCATTCTATGTAATATTTATATCATATTATGTAATTGAGGTTATACGACAATTGTTTAAGGGATTATCTATATGGGCACATGATAATGAAAAGACAAGCTAATTTTATAGTTAATTGTTATATTGCAATAAAGGTATAATAGCAGAGTCATTACATGTTGAAGACGGAAAATACAAACATTTTGATTTTACAAAACATGGTGAAATTGTAATAAATTCTGAAGAACAATTGTTTTTTATACAATATATATTTAGTTCTTTAGAATCACATGGTGCTGAAAATAGTGAACCAAATTCAGAAAAACATTCACCTTTTATTTGAACCTCATTATTTATAACTTCAATATATTTGATTAGAAGTACATTATTATCAGATAATAAACAGCAGTTTTGATACTTTTTCGTACTTAAATTAAAACCATTAAATTCCAGCTTAATTATTTCGCCGTCTCTCTTTTTGACAATAGGAAAGGATTTGACAAGATTTTTAATTACTGGCAATAAGTTTTCTTCATGAACTCGATTTATTACTTGTTCCAATGGCTTCGGTGCATTTTTAACTTTATTTTTAATTTGTGACATATAATTTTCAAATTTAAAAGTACTAAAGCTATCTAGTGGTCGTCCAATCAATTTCATCAATTTCATCAATTTCATCAATTTCTGGATATGTAACATAAGAATCCCATTCTCCTTCTTGGATACATTTCGAGCAACCAAAATACCCACTATGAGATTTCGTTAGCGTTAAATACGCTCTGGCTGGAGCATCGCAAATAATAGCATTGAGTTTGATACTAATTTTTGTATAATTTTTTGTGATACCATTTATTTCTAGATTTTTCATATCATCAACAAATGGAGCTATATACACATTGAAATCGTTAGGTTTGGAAAATCCATGAAAAAGACCTATTAAAAATGGCTCCGTGTAAAATGTTTCTTCTATTGCTACAAGCAAGGACCAAAATTGACTCGCCGATGATTTACAAAAAGACATTCCGTCACAATTAAGTTGTATATAAATTTGTTCAGGAATGACATCAAAATATTTATCGATAGATCGTATTAAACCATCAGTAATCCCAAAATGGTAATAAGCACCTCCATTACCGCAAACAATTTTTCCTGTAGCCTGGCGAGGTGCTTTCATTAGCGTCCTTACGTGTTTACTCAACTCGTTTTGATGTCCATGAGTTCGAAAGATAGCAATCAAATCATTAGCAGCTTTTTGCGACACAGAATTGTTAGATAGCCATCAGCGTAAATCATTTTTCAAACTGTTTGTTGAAACAGATACATCTTCTCGATAAAATTCTATATATTCAAGTGTTATTTCAGATCTATTTTCCTCTACAACAACCAAATTTTCTAAATTTATCTGACTATGGTCATCATTTGCACGATTTTGTGTAACACTATTTTTTCTATTGGTGCTCTCATTGCTCTCATTATTTATCGATGATAGGATAGGTCGCCCTACCATATCCCTGTTTTGGTTGCCAGTTTGTTGACAAAGTTTTGCTTTTTGTTTTTCAGTATGAATTAATTGATTAATCCTTCGTTTTGACATATTTTCAAGGTCTTTAGGCATCTTGATTTCTTTTAAAGGAGAATATGCTGTTCCTATAATAAATAATACATTTTCTTATTATAGGTTATGAATTATGATTTTATAATATGTACTTAAAGCAGACTCACCATTTTTCTAGCTAAAATTAAAAATAGAGATTTAATATGTACTCACAACTAAATAAATTATATATAACTATATTTTGCTTATATTAACACTCTATTTTTCACAAAAAACTAATTAATGTTTGCTTGATTTTTTTTTATAAAACTATTTTTAATAACAATTTTTCACTATGCTATGTCAAAACATTCGATATATTAAAAACAATTTGACGCCATATGCAAAAAACAATAAACCTTGCCATATGCAAAAAAAAAAAGATTAGTATTTTTGATTAAATTTTTTAAAATTTGTTTGTACATATTTCTAGATTGTTTTAATTGCATGAGTTTCGTTCACGTTGCAAGGAGCAGGCAAATTTCAATAAAAAAATTTAACTATATATTTATGTACTTATTAGTATATTAACAGAAATGTAATCTAAAGGTAAAATGGCGTTTGAGTAATGCGGTTGTGTTTTTGGTGCGTGAGTTGAAAAATGAAATTAAAAATAAATAAATAAAAATCAAATGTTAGAATAAAAGTTAAACAAAACAAGTACAAACTAACAAACTATATAAATTTTGTGTAATTATTATAATTATGAGTTGTGACGTCCAAATTTAAACAGTTTTAAAAATATTTGTTAGATTTTAACTTTTCTACTAAAGTGTTTGTGAACAGAGACAAAAAATATATAAAATTAAACCAAATCAGTATATACAACTTCAACAACAATAATATTTAAAAAAAAATATAAAAAAATAAATAAAATTTCCAATTCAGAGTGATTGTTTTTGTTTATATATAATATATTTATTCATTTCATAAAAAAATCTCAGTTAAATACTCAAAGTGAGCTTTTAAATTTTGAAATAATCTAAAAAAAATTTTAGTGAATGACTCCTATGAAACCCCGCTCAAACTCGCCATCAACACCCTCAACGTTGACAAAAAGATCAAGGTCATTATCAAACTCACCACCAACATCTATTCAACCGAATAAAAAAATAAAAGATCTTGCAGAAATGGATAATGACAATTACGCGGAACTGAAACAAATGATCCAATCTTTTCAATTTGATATGAAAAAGGATTTGACCACAATAAACAACTCTATACAATCAATAAACACCGAAATTCACTCACTCAACACCAAAATTGCCTCAACAGCAACCGAGGTCGAAACAATTAAACTGAACATGAAGGATGTACAAGTTCAACAAACAACAATGTCATCTGAAATCAGTGAGTTACAACTGGAACTAAATAGAATTAAACAAAAAGAAATTTCAAATGACATCGTAATAACTGGTTGTCCGGATGATATCGAATTGGATCAGTTAATGAAAAAATTTGCAGCAGTTTTCCAATTTGATATAAATCAAATTTATTGTTGTTTTGATCGTCCAGTGGAAGTAAAAAATAGTGCGAATCGAACAAGAACATATAGACAGATTGTGGTGCAGTTCAAGGATTATGGCACAAAAATGTATGTAATTCAAAAAAAGAAACAGCTTAAAAAAATATTTGCTAAAGAATGGTTTACATCATCATCATCAATTCCGATCCAGGAAATATTCATCAAGGAGAGATTAACTCATTTTAATGTCCAGTTACTTAAAAAACTAAATGAAATAAAAAAACTAAATAAACTAGCCTACTGTTGGTACCAGCATGGAAATATTTACATAAAAATTAACAAAAATGATAGACGAGGAATTTCCATCAAATCTGTTAAAGACATCCAAAATTTAGAAAAACTAATACCAGAAACAAAATCATCTACAACGTCTAATAATTCTACAACCAGCAATCAACACAGCACAACATTAACACCGTTATCAAAATAAATAAGGAAACTCAACATCACATAGTAATAGAAAACGAATACTTGTAAGTGAATTAAATTTTTTAAATATACTATACACATAAACAAATAAAAAATAAAAACATACTGTTATATTTTTAAGTTTATTTCTTTAATTTACGTCACCAAATTCATTTAATTAAATAAATAAAAAAGAAATTATAAAATTTTTTACCTTAAATATCTCCCATATTTGTACTCTCTTTTTTTCATTATTTTTTTCGTTCTTTTACTTTGTCTTTTTTTGGCTTTTGAGTATATTTTACACATATAAATATGAACATTTCATTTTCATATCAAGTAAACAACAACAATAAGCATTTTTTAAAAGAAGAGGAATTTAAACATACAATAGAAAATATCAATGGTTTATGTGTCTTGTACATCAACATTAATCGACTTAAAAACAAAATTGAACGTATTGAAGAATTATTGCATGCAACAGAAGTCTCAGTGGATATCTTGGTGTTTGTTGAAACCTTTTTAAGTGAAAACGATATAAACATTAACATAAAACATTACAAAGCTCACCACGTATATAGAAAAGGAAGAACAGGAGGAGGAATAAGCATTTTTGTTAATGAAAATCTTGATTTTGATTATGATTCTTCGATTTCCCACCAAGAAAACGATGTTATCGTTGTCAAATCTAACAAGCTCAAACTAAATATTATTGGTTTCTACAGACCCCCGCATACAAACATAAGTGAGTTCCTCACGTTTTTTAATAACATTCTTGTCAAACATAGAAACGCTCTAATAGTGGGTGATTTTAATTTGAACATTTTTGATATAAATAGTCCAGAAATCTCGAACTACAAATCTGCCATAACAATAAACGGTTATCAAATTATTAATAGTGAAAAATCTGAATTTTACACACGCAAATCAAACGTAATCAAAACATCACTGGATCATATTTTATCGTCACAGTTAGACAAATTTTATGTTTTATACAAAGATACGATGCTTAGTGATCATAGGTTTTTGTTATTTAAAGTAGAAATACCAAACATCCCAAAGTTCATTTATAGAGAAATAAAAATAATCGATGATAATGCAATTTCTCATTTAATATCCAATACTGATTTTGAATCCGTAAATTTTATGGATTTTTATAACCAACTCTAAAACGTTATCAATGACACAATTATCACAAAAACAATTAAAATTAATACAAAAATCGAATTGAGTAGTTTTAAAAAGAAATGGTTTTCAGACGAAATAAATAACAAAATCAAAATAAGGGATAAGCTTTACAAATTATCAAAAAAATTCCCCGAAAACATTTATATTTGCGAATCGTTTAAGAAATTAAAATTCGAATGCAAGAAATCAATATTTAACGCCAAAAAAGATTATTACTCCACCTTATTTTCAAATAACAAAACTAATTCAAAAAAAATCTGGTCCATAATATATGAAATTCTTCAAAATAAGTCTCAAGCTGCAACCCCTGAAAAAATAAGCCTTTATGACTCAAACTCCAATCTAATTACTGAGTGTCCAGTAGTCGTTTGCAATCAACTTAATCATTTTTTCGTAAACATTGCTATCGACCTACAATCTGAGTCGCAAGAAAACATATCACAATCCGTAAATAATAATGATTCGATATCCATAACTACAAATAATCTACTTGAAAATTTTTTTTCTATCTCCAACCAAGATGTAAAAGATATGATATCACATCTGGACTCGAACTCGGCTTGTGGCTATGATCAAATTTCAGCAAAATTTATAAAAAAACATTGTGACACAATTGCTCCACCGTTAACTATTGCCATTAATCAGTGTTTCGAAACAGGAATATTTCCAGATAAACTCAAACTCGCCAGAGTTGTACCGATTTTCAAAAAGGGAGATAAGTTTGATAAAAACAATTACCGACCGATATCCGTACTTCCTACAATATCAAAACTTTTTGAAAGGGCCATTCATAATCAAATTTTAAACTTTCTGAATATACATTCTCTAATACATAAAAATCAATTTGGCTTCCTAAAGCGCAGTAGCACACTTTCAGCATCGTTACAGCTCGTTGAAACTATTTATAAACATATGGAACAAAAAAAAGCTACTTCGTGTCTCTTTATCGATTTGGTTAAAGCGTTCGATTGTGTAGATCATGAAATTTTAATTCAGAAACTGATTGATATTGGAATCCGTGGAAAAGCCCTCGCGTTAATTACCAATTATTTATCAGATCGTGCGCAGTTTGTACAAATAGGAAACACCAAGTCAGATATTTTGGGAATTAGGTGTGGGGTTCCCCAAGGGTCAATTTTGGGTCCTCTACTATTCCTAATTTATGTAAACGACATATTCAAACTAGATTTAAATTCTTATTGCAACTGTTTGCCGATGACGCTGTCTTATCATATGGCTGTCCAAACAATATTGAGCTTAAAAGAAATTTGGAAGACGATCTTCTAATTCTAAATGGCTGGCTAAATAAAAATAAACTACATCTTAATATATCAAAAACATTTTTTATCAACTTCTTTATAAGGAATCCAATCGACAATAGAAATAGTTTTGACAATATTATGCTCCATGATGATCCAATCTTTAGAAAAGAAAGTGGTTGTTATCTCGGGTTATTTCTTAGTTCAAAATTTAACTGGTCTCATCATGTGAACATGGTTAAGGCTAAGATATCTCCAATAATAGGATTATTAAAAAGAGTTGGTAAATATCTAATAACAAACGTGGCACTTAATGTATATTATAGCTTTATTCATTCTCACTTGGTCTATTTATTACCAATATGGGGTACCTTAACGGAATCAAGATTACAGGAACTACAGATTTTACAAAACAAAGCATTGAAATCTGTGTATAAACTTCCCCGTCTAACGCCAACCATAAATTTATATAACAATAAAATCTTACCTATTTCCAAGTTGATTCATTATGAGTACATGCTAACAATTTACAAAATGCAAAACAATACAATTAAATTTAACAATCAATTGATAACAAATTCCTCAATCACAGGGCGAGCAGGTAGATTTGCAAATCACTTAAGACCACCAAGATATACTCTAAACATAACTCAAAACAGCATCTTCTATAAAGGTATCAATCTCACAAATGATTTACCCTCTGAGATTAAATGTTGCAATGTGGGTTCCTTCAAAAGCAAACTTAAACAAAAACTTTTTGAAAGCTATAAAGTGGATTACTATAATGTTCATCATTGAAAAAGTAAAAAAGAAAAAAAGAAATATTTTATCTAATTAAAAATAATTTTACTAATCATTATAATTTAATCAATGTAATTGTTTGTCGTTGTTGTCGACTTGATATTTATTAGGGACATTTTTGTTTTTTCTCTTTTTTTTCTTTCTTAGAGTTCACAATTCTAGATTTATATTTAAATTTAACTTAATAGTTTGTAAGAATAATAATGAGTAGAATGTAATAGTATTTGAAACAAAATAATAATATATATTGATAATAATTGTTGTACTAGAATTAATAGTTTTCCTGTAATGTAAATTTAATTTTATTTTGGAAAATAAACAAAAAAAAAAAAAAAAAAAATTATAATACTTTTCCTTATGATCTCTAAATGTCATAAGAATTTTATAATATTAAAATTTATAAATGTTTTTTTTATCAAATTTAACCTAACTTTTTCTGTACATATATATTCATTTTGTTTTAAAACAGAATTGTATATAGACGTATAGTTAGTTTAATAAAATATATAAGTGTTGATTCTGTTTTTTTAGTTATAATATGGAGAATGCTGATTACGCGGTTGTTCGCTTTCTCGAAAAGAATATATTTTCGGAAATTGCCAGTAATTGGTTAATAAACATCGACAAAAAAAAAGGAAAACTGTTATGTAAATGGCCACCTTCAATAGTGAAAAACACAAGTTTTTATTTAAAAACTAGATATCCCCCTGAAAAAAGTTGGGATCAATACGAAATAGAATTTATAAGATTTTGTAGTAAGTAAAACATTGTTGTTTTGTATTTAAATTTCAATAAAATAAATATTTTAATGTATTATTACAATTAGAATGCAAAAGTATATAAATCATTTGCTAAATTTTAAAGGTACGTTGCAGAAAGCAAGGGATGCAGCGGCCAACGCAGATTATACATCTTCAGAGGAAGCTTTAGGTCGTGGACATCGATACAAACGGCCTTCTAAAAGAGTGCGAACTGATTCAGAAAGCTCCACTGAACATGTTATGGATAATAAAATTCCCTCAGGTAATTTATTTTAAATTTTACTATTGCTTGAATTGTTTTATTCATCGTACGTTGTATTTATGTTTTACAGCTGCTGCAATGCTTGAAATGCCTTTAAAAGGTAAGTAATGTTTCTAATCAAATTCTTTCTACTTTTAGAAAATTTAAATGTTAACTTTACTAGTGGACAATCGTTTCGCAGAACGGTGCAGTGGTGGAGCTCCTACTAAAGGAACTCATACATAAATATAAATGATAAACGAAAACGATTCCATTGTTTCACAAGAAAAAGATGGTTCTACAGATAACCGCTTGAAGAACCTTGAAAGTAAGTGACGTTTCTAATAAAGTTTTTTCAACTTTTCTCCATTTAAATTCCAAATGGTACAGTTACCATACCAAATGTTGATAAGTATATTTAATATACTTATCTTGATTATCCTTAAAATTGTGTTATGTATCTGAACTTTTTTTTCGAATAGACAATTATATAGTTTTTGATTTTAGCGAACTCAGATGCATCATTAAATTTGCTGGCAAAAATATTACTAGAAATAAAAGATATAAAAGAACGTGTAGCTTTGAATAACAGACATAATATTGGCACCAGTCAAAACGAATACATGGAGTATATAAACAGTGCTTTACCATTGGAGACCCAAGCAGCAGCGACATGCTTTGAAAAAAAATTGTCTAAAGCCGAGTATCATCGCGAATTCGTAAGTAGTCCCTATAATGAAACAAAAAAATTTCTACCAACTTCCTTTATATTCCATGGAATTTTAAATTTAGAGTGAGTTTATTTGTATATGATTCTACCCTTGAACGCTACTTAGTTTCCATAAAATAATTATTATTTCCATGATTTAATAGTTATTTAGGTATCAAGGGAATTATAAGGATGTTAATTACCGAGGGAAACGTTTACTACCCGAGGGCCTCTGGCCCGAGGGTTAGTAAGTTTCACAAGGTAATTGACATCTAATAATTCACGTGATACATAAATAATTTTATGTTTTACTACCTAAAACATTTATTAAACTAAAACATTTATTTTTATCAAGTATTTGATAGCATGATTTTTCGTTTTAATTGATCAAGTTAGTTGTTTTTCATTTCAAATTGTATTGCTGGGTTATTGTTATTCGTTACTATGGCTTTATGTAAATAATGTTGTTTATAAATCTGTAGGTGGGAGGTAAACTACACCAAGTCACATTTTTAAAATTTTACAGGAAAGCCAAAAAACTGTTTGAAAATGGACTATTTACTATGGACTTGGACTATTTAAAATAGTTCTATCTCGAAAACTACACTAGTTAGGACTCAGCGCTCTTAACCTCTCGGTAGAGAACAAAATCCTGATTCTAACAGTATAAAAAAACGTATTTTGAAAAAATTGGACTTGGTGTAGTTTACCTCCCACCTACAGAAATAAACAAAACAAAAATTTATAATGAAAACTAGGTCTATTATGAATCCATAACTCCCTCTTATAATTCCCTTGGGAATTAAGAACGTCATTATTATGTCGGTAACTAAGGTCTAAACAACTTATAATAAATCAGTAAAACATAAAATAGTTAAAATATATTTTTTTAGGTAGATTTCATATAAAAATCTACCTATTGCAATGGGCTTCATCTCGGAATTTCAGAAAAATTTTGATGCCAAACGACTATATGTGATAAGCGGAGATGGAAAAACAAAAAAAAAAAAAATTATATATATATATATATATATATATATATATATATATATATATATATATATATATATATATATATATATATATATATATATATATATATATATATATATATATATATATATATATATATATATAACGATATGAGGTATAACGGAATTTAGCGGCACTCTCACAGTCGCATTTTTCGACCTACACCAAAATAATTTTCTGTGTATGTTTCGGCAAATAATGTCTTGGACAAGTTCGTGAACTGGCCATATCCGGGTCCGGTTAAGCGGCTAGAGCCTAAAAAGTTGAATAATCTAGGGCGCTATAACTTCCGTTTGAATAATAATATTTTAATAAAATTTAAAAATATTGAATATTTGAACCTTTTTTTATCATTTTTATCCAGATGACAACTTTGGCGTTTCAGGTTCCTCAAAAATCAGCTGTTTTAAAAGTTTACTAAACTTTGCTGCCCTTGATCTAGCTGAAATGGCCAAGCTCATATTTGAAAACTTTTCAAAATTTTCAAAAATAATAGTTTAAGTCTAACGGTTGAGACCCTAGGGCTGTTGAAATGAAAACAAACGCAAAAGGCAATGCTTTCATCATGTTTCAGTTTATGTTATTTAAATTTATCTTAGCTTTTAAACATACTTTTCAACTATAACCTCAAAAAATTTCAGCTTTCTAACCCAAAAGGTTCCATTTTGATAAGCATTATAATGCAACCCTTACAAGATAAATATCAACCCATTTAATACCATAGAAAAATTATCAAAATCTCTTTTTTTTTATTTTTTTTTACTAAGTAACCGTTTGAAAAAAGATTAAATAAGAACAAAAAAACACAACAACAAAAGATGATTTTGAAATAAAATTGTTTGATAATGTTTGATTATAAATCATGTGGGATGGCATAATTGTAGTTGTGACGTAGTTCATTTGATCTTTGGTGGATTTAATATGTTATTAAAAGTAGTTTAAACCAACTTAAATAAAACTGTTCCGAAATTGTATTGATGGAGTTAGTTCGGATAATGTATTTAATTTGGTTCGATAATTTTTTTGAATTATTCTGTTTCTACTTATATTTTTTATTTAAACTAATCTGACTTATCTAAGTTTATTTGGACACAAAACCGTCTGACCCCGAAATCTACCTATTTCTAGCGGATATACCTGCCGCTGGGATTTTTTAATTACTAAATTTAGCATCGAGTTATTCAGCAAGTTGGTGGACGCAACGGAAAATCCTTTACAGAAAGAGCACTAAGTGTCGTTTTCTCGCCATTATTCGCCAAAGAAAATACATGGGAAGGCAAGCAAACAAAATTCTGTGTGAAAAACCTTGTATTAGTTGGAACAATTCAAGGTATTGAACATTTTTTTGTAATTTCTGTCATTTATTAAAAAAGAAGTGATTTATACACGTATATAATGTTCATAAAGTTTGAGTTTAATAATATGATAATTTTCAGAGTTGATATTAAGCAGACATCCAACTTGGGATAAATCAGAATTCTCGAAAACATGTTCCAATTGGTTTCGACTTGGCAGTCAGCGGTCAGGTAATCAGCAGGGACAGTTGAAAAAAAAATCGAAAACAACTAGTTATGAAAGCAAGACTGAATAAAGTGGGTTTAGATATGCAACTTTTTTGTTTGTGGTGAAGTATATATATCTATATCCACTATAAAAGCATCTTTACCAAATAATTCAATTATATTATTTTTAAAGTTAAAAGATAGGTTGGAATAATTTATAAAATATGAAGTTAACACAATTATTATTTTAATGAAATTGTGATGTTAAAGTTTTATTTTTATATTTTAATTATTTTATTTAGTTATTTACTTTTTTTATTTGAATGAATTTATGTTATAATGTTGTTAAAGATCTATTTGTTTATTTAATAAAATATGTTAAAAATTTAGTTGAATAATACTTTTATTTGACATTAATTGTGATGTCAGAGTCTCATCATTTTTACGCTATATTTACATCACGGTTACATGAATTTTTTTATAGAACTATGATATCAATCTTATATCATACCAACGTCACGAATATCACAACAGACATCATATTTATGTCATAGTTATGTCATTATGTTTACGTAATGTTCTTACGTCAACAAGTGGGAAATAATGACATACACATGACTAATATATGACCCAGATCTTACATAAGATGTGACTTAGCGTGATGTAATTTTGATATCACAATGACGTAATAGTATATTACATATCTAGAGTTGTAAATAGCATTTTACATGCGAGGGAAAATTTTGCGCACGAGACGCGTAGCGTCGAGTGCAGTATCTTTACGAGCATGGAAAATGCTTTACAACTCGAGATTTGTTATATACTTTTCCTACGACTTTGTTTTGATGCCCAAACGCATATAATTACTTGAAAAAATGAACTACTAATTATAAATAAAATGCAAATAGTTTACAAATTGTGGTAGGCTTTGCATTATTCTGTGTCAAAATGAATTGCAATATTTAATTTTTAAAAATCAAATTTTTCTTTAAATAAAAATTTTTCTTTTTATTAAAAGCGTGCGGTAATATATATATGAAAATCCATTACCGCACGCTTTTTTTTACTTACCGCACGCTATTTGAAATAATCAATTTACATGTCATGGATAGTGCGATGTAATTTATAATTTACTGTGATAGGAGTAGGAAAATGTGTTTTCTGGGGTGTAAACTTACCTTCATAAAAATTAATCTATTACTTTTATATTATGAAATAAAAGACACTTCCGTGTAAATCTTTGAATACAAAATGTCGTGTGTTTCTTTATTTACAAATATAATTAAATTTAATATATAGTAAAAACCTCACAATAATAGTAACTCATTTTTATTTTATAGTTTTCTTTAAGTTATAGAATAATAAAAAAAATCAAACCCAGTCCATATCACAACATCTTTTAATCTACTAATCGACAAATAGTAGCAAAGACGCTCGCTCACAACAATAATATTATAGTATCAACATAATAATTACCTTTCCAAATTTATTTATTAATTCAACAAACTATGTAAAAATAAAACGTCCATAGATACAAATGAATTAATTAATTATATTTAAATAATTTTTCATTTTGTGAAATTATTTCAGAAAATTTAATTAAACAAAATAAAAATTCAAACCGTAGGAATGAGTATATTGTCAATGCAGATGTTAAGTGTTGTATTTACCTCTTTCGTTTATGTGGGGAAAAGTGTGGGTATGGACTTTACAGTGGACAGTTTTAATTTTCTGGTTTTAAACCATTCATTCACGGTGTTCAAGTAGGTGTTCAGAACATTGTTATCCTGACCATCTCATATATGTAGAACTAATCTAAAGTAGCAAACAAAATCTACCTGTGTGACGTCTTTGCGTACAACTACCTAGTGTACAATTCAACGAAACTTAATTTCTAACTGGGATGATACACAAAGGACAACATTAAAACAAACAAAATAAATATAAATGTAAAACCAGTCAGTTTTGTTAAAATTAGTATATGTTCTCGGATTTTATTTCGTTTAAGCAACGGATTAAGGAGATTATGATCGGCACATGGTCTGATCCCAATCCAATTTCAGTTCTCCATTCAGCAATTGGCATTACTGACATGCTGGCAAGTGAGACATCTGGAGAAGAGAAGAAGTTACCCTTGTTAATTGTGGTTTATTGAGGACGCCAAAGTTTGAGCTATTAATTTAATAAAGCCGGGCATTCACATACAACGGAAACAGAAACAGAAACCGAATTTCATACAAATTTGACAAATAAAAATTCGGTTTCTGTAAAATTTGTATGAAATTCGGTTTCGGTTTCTGTTTCCGTTGTATGTGGTTTCAAGCCTTAAGCGATATTTTCACCCCTTGAATCGGTGTTATAAGTTGTGAGAGTCATAGATCGTGTTGTGCATTCACATCGCCGAGAATTGGACAGTCTTTGGTTTAAAATAAATGTCTAAAAGACAGGCATAACCTTGTATCACAGCTGCTTACTGGTGGAATGTAAATGAATGACAAGAAATATCTCCGTATTTCCGGATTTTATTATAAAACCCAGTTGTAATGTTTTATATAATACTTAGGTGCTTATCAGTTTTCGGTACTGCTGCTAATATGGTTGTACGGTAGATAATGTTTTTGTGAATAATAAAGACCATCACCTTTGTCCTTCCTTCTATTCAGTCTTATAATTCTATTATCACAGATATTATCACTAGTCTTAGATCTAACATTTAATTTCTTTTTTTTGAAAGAAACGCGAACTAGAAGAAAGAAACGCGACTAGAAGATTGTTTTTGCACATATAGTTAATGATATCATCGATCTTGTTTATGGGACCGTTGCAATTTAGTAACATTATTTTCACATCACAATTGGGCTTTCCGGATGCGTGTTCAGTCGCATTGTATTCGTGTTGGAAAGTTGACTTATTGCTACCTAGGCAACATTGTACTATATAGTTTAGGGTTCATTGCTTATGTGTGGCAAGGCCTGAGCAGTTCTTGAGATGGCACCATTCCTTGCAACTGTTACACTGGACGGATGTAGTGTTGGCCCTTAAAATGTTTTTACATATTGCACAATGCCATGTTTTAGTTGATTTAGGATTTTATTTCTTTCATGACGAGGAGGATTTGAATCATTGAGTCTAGTTATAGCTTTATCCAAATAATGGAGCGACGGAGTAACACCTTTCGTCGAAATTTTTATGATGATCGTTGGTCGGAAGTGGGTTCCGAGTACTTTTGGAGCATAAACCATATTGAGAGTCCATATTGAGAAATATGTCCGTATTTATCGTCGAGAGTGCTTGTTTCATATTTAGTGTGGTACCACTCCACAATCCGGGGCCCCTCATTCTGACATTTTTTTTGGGAGTTTATGCTTAAACAAGATAAAAATGTTAAAGCAGTACCCCCAAAATGTCCCCGGGCTTCGAGATACAGCCCTTCTAAAAATGAAATTCCTATACAAAATTACAATTTTTATATAATGACATCCCTACAAATTTTTGTCATTATTTACTTAAAACATATCTTAATTTTATATATTTTATATAAAATTGAAAGAAAACACTTACCTGATATACACAAAATACATTTCATGCACTGTCACTTAATTTTAATAATTTATTTTGAATTTTAAAAACACTACATTTTTTACTATTTTTTATTTAAATTATAAACAACAAATGTCAAATTTTTTATGAATTCCATGGAAGAATTTATGGATGTGAAAACCTTAACTTATTTCAATTCGCCTAAATGTCATTTTTTTATTTTTTTTTATAAAACTATCCACTAAGCTTTTTGTTACTAGTAACTTGTCCTTAGTTTGTTATAAGAGCATAGAATTATTTCTTCTAACGCCATTAGATAATTATTATATAGATCGATAGAAGTGGTAACTCACAATAAGACTTATTATGTGTTTGTCTTTATTATATCTGAAAAGACAGATTACATTGTATATAAATATATATATATATATATATATATATATATATATATATATATATATATATATATATATATATATATATATATATATATATATATATATATATATATATATATATATATATATATATATTTTATTTTTATATTAAAAAAATTGTTTTTTGGTGTATAGCCTATTTAATTAACAAATATTTTAACAAAAATATTTTACATAAAAAACTTTGACCGGTTTCGACGCTTATCGCATCATTTTCAAAAAGTTGAATATGAAACACAGAATTTTAATAGAAAAAATTTTAAAACAAAGAAAAAATTGAAAAATAAAACTTTACCGAAAAACTAAACGCTACTTTGATTTTTGCTGTCATATGATTTAATTTATAATTGAGTTATAAAAATTATGAATGTAGTTTGAATCTGTTTGTTTATTTAAGGAGTTAGGACTTTTTTTAATGTGAAGCATTTCCAACATTTGTAATTTGTTAAAATTATTCTCCCTCTCTAAAATTCTAACATTGTCCATAGTTATAATATGTTTAGCTGATCTTAAATGCATAGACAAAGCGCTAACATCACTATCGTTATTTAATGAGGCATCTTTATTATGTTGATAAATCCGTTTGCTTAAAAGTTGAGTAGTACGGCCAGTATAAGTTGCAGGACAATCACAAAAAGTTTGGTAAACAACATTACTTAAACATATTATAACTATGGACAATGTTAGAATTTTAGAGAGGGAGAATAATTTTAACAAATTACAAATGTTGGAAATGCTTCACATTAAAAAAAGTCCTAACTCCTTAAATAAACAAACAGATTCAAACTACATTCATAATTTTTATAACTCAATTATAAATTAAATCATATGACAGCAAAAATCAAAGTAGCGTTTAGTTTTTCGGTAAAGTTTTATTTTTCAATTTTTTCTTTGTTTTAAAATTTTTTCTATTAAAATTCTGTGTTTCATATTCAACTTTTTGAAAATGATGCGATAAGCGTCGAAACCGGTCAAAGTTTTTTATGTAAAATATTTTTGTTAAAATATTTGTTAATTAAATAGGCTATACACCAAAAAACAATTTTTTTAATATAAAAATAAAATAATATTAAAGCCTAATAACCTATATAT
>OY856188.1:134420618-134445618 GCA_963693315.1 Diogma glabrata | reverse complement strand
AAAAATGACTTGGATCTTTTTTGTAGAGAATTAAATTTCCTACAAAAATGTTTATACGATTTTTTTTGACATCTGCATATTTTATGAGATATTTGAAAAAATCTACGAATTTTTCAAAAAATCAACTTCAACGATTTTGCGGCAGGTGTTCTTTTTATTTAAAAAAAAAAAAAATAGTGCCGTTGTGGTTTTTTGACCCCAAAGAATTTTTCTAGGGGGCGTCTCGGAAAATTTAGTTTTTAACGACCAGTCTAATATATATATATATATATATATATATATATATATATATATATATATATATATATATATATATATATATATATATATATATATATATATATATATATATATATATATATATATATATATATATATATATATATATATATATATATATATATATATATATATATATATATATATATATATATATATATATATATATATATATATATATATATATATATATATATATATATATATATATATATATATATATATATATATTTATTTATTTATATATATATTTATATACAATGTAATCTGTCTTTTCAGATATAATAAAGACAAACACATAACAAGTCTTATTGTGAGTTACCACTTCTATCGATCTATATAATAATTATCTAATGGCGTTAGAAGAAATAATTCTATGCTCTTATAACAAACTAAGGACAAACTACTAGTAACAAAAAGCTTAGTGGATAGTTTTATAAAAAAAAATAAAAAAATGACATTTAGGCGAATTGAAATAAGTTAAGGTTTTCACATCCATAAATTCTTCCATGGAATTCATAAAAAATTTGACATTTGTTGTTTATAATTTAAATAAAAAATAGTAAAAAATGTAGTGTTTTTAAAATTCAAAATAAATTATTAAAATTAAGTGACAGTGCATGAAATGTATTTTGTGTATATCAGGTAAGTGTTTTCTTTCAATTTTATATAAAATATATAAAATTAAGATATGTTTTAAGTAAATAATGACAAAAATTTGTAGGGATGTCATTATATAAAAATTGTAATTTTGTATAGGAATTTCATTTTTAGAAGGGCTGTATCTCGAAGCCCGGGGACATTTTGGGGGTACTGCTTTAACATTTTTATCTTGTTTAAGCATAAACTCCCAAAAAAAAATGTCAGAATGAGGGGCCCCGGATTGTGGAGTGGTACCTTTAGTGTGCTAAACATGTCAAGCTAATTTATAAAAAAAGCTTATATAATTTGAAATTGTTTAATTTATGTAAATAATATACGTCAATTATACCGGATTTACAGCGACATAGCAAATTAGTAGATAGTATATTAATTTGAATTTTGTCAATTAGTAGATAGTATATTAATTTGCATTTTGTCATATTTAATATGAGTTAACAGCGTGGATTGCAAATTAAACCTTTTGTGACATAAACACATTTTAATTTAGTTTAAATTGGTATCTGTCAAACTTTTAAAAAAGTTAAAAAAAACTATGATAACTAAACCAATCCTCAAAATATTTCTTCACAATATTTGACGGAGAAAAGAAATTTGATGATTTAAATATTTAAGAACAGGATACGGTGTAGAAATCAAACATTTTTATTTGCATCGCTGTCAACTAGCAATTTGAAAATAATTTGCTATGTATTAAATCTGGATATCAAATTAGCTGCAAGCTATTAAAATAAAAAGTGTTTACAGCACAGCTTTAAATAGCATCTACTAATTTGCTATGTCGCTGTAAACGTGGTATGAACTGAAATAAAAAATGTGAAATAAAAAATGTAGTATCATATTGCCTTAAGGTGCATTTATATGGAAAATGAAATACTGTCAGTAAAACAAGCGAGAGAAAAAATACAACTTTAACATTTGTTAGAGAGTGACACCCAATTTTTTCAGTAAATTTTACTGACAAAAGCTGCATTTATATGGAAAATGAAATACTGTCAGTAAAACAAGCGAGAGAAAAAATACAACTTTAACATTTGTTAGAGAGTGACACCCAATTTTTTCAGTAAATTTTACTGACAAAATCTTGCGAGTTCATACAACTTTACTGAAGAAATATGTTTTGATACAACTTTACTGCCATAAAAAGTTATAAGATGAGAACTTTTATTTTCAGTAACTATAAAATTAAAATAAAACTTACATATACCATCATACATGCTATAAAACCCACCTATAATATATTTTAAATTATTTTGACATATCTATTTCATTTTTTCATTTCAACCAAACGAACAATATCTCAATTGAATTTAGTAATCATCAAAACTATTATTTATTTTTTTTATTATTTTACTGTATCGTTTCGTTGAAATGGAAAAATGAAACATATATATGTACATATATGTATTTATAAAAATAATTGATATAAACAATCACAGCTTTTTTTGAATTTGGACTGCCAATGCCAATTCTGCCAATGATTTTATCTAGTGAAGGTATAAAAACATTCTAATTATTAGAAGAATTAAATAATATTAAGTTAACATTATTGGATACAGTTCGTGCTTTTGTTTGTGATAGTTACGGTAATATAGCGTCTGGTGATGTGATAGTGGTAATATTAAAAGGTTCAAATCGTATTAGAAAAGCTGCTTCATATGGCTCTGGTTGCTGGGCTATTCCAACCCAATCAAGAACAGTTGCCATATGCAAAACAAGAAATGGTGAATATCTTAGAAAGTGTGAAATATATAAAAATGGCTTGTGAATGTCCTGTTACATCATTGCATAAAGCTTTTCAAGAAAGTTTTTTAGATTCACCATATTTGTCGAATACTGATAAGAAATACGGAGGCGCACTATCGCTAATGTATGATTATGAAACCGGTATTGTTGATATATTATGGTCACATACCGCAAATGCTATTTGTTTAATTTACATGACAACGTTACTAAAAAACCTAAGGTATTTTAACACATAAACGATGAATTTTGGTGTAGTAAACATAAATAAAATATCTTTTCAGTTTATTTATTCAACACTGCCGACAAAATGTGATCCTGGAAAGAAAACATAATTATAACAAAATGTGATCCTGGTAAGTGAATATAATTGTAGAATACCAGTGCGAATTCTTGTAATAGTCAGCTGGCTCTCACCTCTTTCATTTGATGATTACCACATATTTTACTTATATTTTCAGTCAGTGTTCTTGTTCTTGTAGGAAGTGAGTGATTTGGGTTCAATTTGAAGATGATCAAAAGTGTGCAACGTTAATTCCAGATGGATAGCAAAATGGCTTTACTGATCCGTGATTGTTTTAAAAGAGAATATATATAGCCTTAATTTTTATTATTTAGTAGTTTACTTAGTGACCCTTTGAGATTTTGCTTGGCTTGAAATTACTGACCAAACACTTAGGTTTGAATCTGGTGTTTTATGTCTATGTTGCTACTCTGTAAATGGTAAGTATGTTAAATTTGTTTGCGCATTTCTTGTGGTTTCCAGTTGGGATATCATCGAAGGAATCATTTTAATATATTCGAGAAGTTGTAAAATTATCCCAGTCTGGTTTGTTAAAATTAATCTATGTTTTATCAGATTTTATTGGTTTTTAGAACGGCATAAAGTGATTATGGAACGGACGGCTTAAGGTGATTAGAATCGACACGTAATCTTTTTGTTGTTAAGACTGCTTGATTGCTATGAAACCAATTTTTACTCGTTTTGAAAGTGTAGTTATTATAACTATAGGAGCTTTATCCCGTTTGAAAATGTAACCCCAAACACTTAGGTTTATCCCAGTCTGGTCTCTCATGTTTGTTGCTTTTACTGTAAATTCTATGTAAATTTGTTTGACATTTTCCTGTGGTCTACGGTTGGGATATTATCGAAAGAGATAATGCAGTTGTTTTGAGATTGTCGAAGATGAGTTAGGCCCATAATTGTAAAAAGTTTAAAATGGGCCAAGACTTGATTATTACTTATCTCTCCATTTATTTATTTTCTGTTACGTTAACTTCTTAATTCGCATTTTCAGGTCCGGGATTCTGAAGTCAGCTGCACCTGCCTTGCGCATGTCATCTCATTTTGTGGTTAGCGCACACACTTCCGATGGAAAGTTTGGGTTGACCTTTTGAATACTACCAGCCGTATGTAGCGAGCTCTACTTTTCTTAAAAATTTCTTTAAATTTTTCTTCCCCAATAGGAGCGTCAAGGAGTTGTTGAAACCACGAGTGTGGTGCTAATCCCATGGCCCCAGGTTCCGGAACTATGCTCCTGCCATATGCTGTACCTTAAATCTTCCATCGTCAGGTGGGTTGAATTAATTCTAAGAACATCTGAATAGGTGGTCAACATCGTGCCGCGTGAGTGCTCTAGGTTGTTTCCTGTTGCATATGATGTGATGGTTATTCATTTTGGTGGGGCAGGTAAGCTGCTTAAGAAGAGATTAAATAATAAAGTTGAGAGAACACCACCTTGAGTAACGCTTTATCTTAGCACTCTCATCTTGTACTTGCAACTATGGAACTCAACTTATGTTTGGAGACCTTCTAAGGTAGTTGCACAACACGCGCTTTATTAGATCTTGCAAATTATTGTTTAGGATATCATCCAATAGTGCAGCGTGCGACACTGTGTCGAATGCTTTTGATAGTTCGAGTCCCTCTAAGATTGTTCCAGCACAGGGTTGTTGTTGTGTTGGTTCAGTCAGACCATCACTGAACTGGTTTTCTGTGAAGCGCAGTGCTTATACTTTGTGCTCTCCGGAATCCATGTTGGTGTGGCACCAAGTTGCAAGATTTAGTCAGCTGAGGGAGAAGAAGTGCTGCAATAAGTTTTGCGACCGATGAAAGGATGATGTTTTAGAAAGGACTGATTCTTGCTGTTTTCCAGATATTTGGTAATCTGGAGGTTATTTGAACATGTATTGAGTGTAGTAGTGAAGTAGTTCAATCCTTTGGGTCCAATGTGTTTCAGCATGATGGCTCAGATGCCGTCGGGTCCTATAGCTTTTGATGACTTAATTTTCCTTATAACATTCTCAACTTCTTCTTTAGAATATATTATACCCTCCAGATTGTTTGTTTTAAGTTTACATAGATTTCTTAAAAGTGACCTGGGTTCCTTCTCATGTTTACTTAGTTTTTCTGCAAAGTGTATTTTAAATTTGTTTGTGCATTTCTTGTGGCTTTCGGTTAGGATATCATCGAAGGAGATCATGCAAATTATTTTGAGTTTGTTTGAAGTCGAGTTAGGCCCTTGATGATCTTCCAAAGACTGTTAATTGTGCCAAGGCTTGATTTACTCACTAATTTCTTCCATTTATTTTTTTATGCTCCGTTACAAACTTGTTAATTCACTTATTTAGATCTGGAATTCTGGAGTCTGCAGGATCTGCCTTGCGGATGTCATCTCTTTGTGTGGCAAACGAACACGCTTCATGTGGAAAGCTAGGTTTGACTTTTTGAATTCTACCAGGCGAGATCTAGCTTTATTATAAAACAACACGATTTTTTTCCCGAGATAGGACGTTAAGTTATTGTTGTTGTAACGGTTGTCTTGCTAATCCAGCTCCATGCCCAGGTTTTAAAATGGGGCTGGCTTTTTCCAGGTTTTAAAATGGGACTGATTCTGGCCGTTTTCCAGATATTTGATACCTCGAGACTCGAGAGTATTTAAAGATGTTTTGAGTGTAGTAGGGAGGTAGTTCAATCTTTTGGGTCCTATGTTTTTGAGCATGATGGCTGAGATGCCGTCTGGTCCTATAGATTCTGATGACTTAATTTTTCTTATTGCATTCTCAACTTCTTCGGAAAATATGATATCCTCCAGGTTGTGGGTGTGCAGTTTACGTAGATGTCTTAATACGTGATCTGATCCCAATGAAATTTCTGTTCTCCACTCTGCAATTGGCATTAGTGACATGCTGGCAAGGGTGACATCTGGAGAAGAGTATGAGTTATTTGTTTGCCCTTGTTGGTATGATTCGTTGAGGACTCCAAAATTGGAGCTGTCTTTTTGATCAGCAATGCTATCGTCTCATGAATCAGTGTTTCAAATTGGTTTCTTAAAGAACCGTAACTAGAATATTGTTATTGCACATAATGTTTATTATGTCATCTATTTTGTTTATGAGACCGTTGCAATTTAGTTGCATAATTTTTAATCACTCTAGGTTTCCGGTAGCGTGTTCACTTGATTTAGATTTGATACTTGACAACATGGCGCTGTGAAGTTCTTGATTCATTGCTTGTGTGTGACAAGACCTTAGCAGTTCTTGAGGTGGCACCATTCGTTACAGGTGTTACACTGAATAGATGTTATGTTTGCTCTTAAGATTTTTTTACATATTGTACAGTGCTATATTTTATTTGGTCCTGGATTTGAAGAACTCAATACCAGCCATGACGAGGAGTGTTTGAAGCAGTGAGGCCAGTAACAGCTGTTTATTTTAGCCTAAAAAAATGGAAGCGTGAATTTTAGCCTAAAAAAATGGAGCGACGGATTTGCACCTTTCGTCGATTGTTGTGATGATTCTTGGTTGGAATTGGGGCGTAGACCCGTCTATCTTGAGAAGCTAGTTAAGTGGTGAAATATGCTTACTAAATTCAATTTCAGTTAAAGTTTTAAAATTATTCCAGTCTGCTTTGTTAAAATTAATGTATGTCTTCTTCTCGGATTTTATTTGGTTTATGGAACGGCTTAAGGTGATTATGATCGGCACGTGATGATCCTAATCCAACTTTTGTTCTCAAGTGGTTCATTTTGCATAAAATATTTCTAGAATATTTAAAAACTCTACTTTTCAGTTTCCGACTCCAGCCAGTTGTACAGGACTCGCCTGTTAGTTTTTTCTAAGACATATGCAAAGAAAAGTATGTATTGGACGTAAACCGTTGAGTTTTTGCTCGGGACGATTTCCGTCGTTGCTTCAGACACTTGAAATAACACACCAAACACTTAGATTTGAATCTGGTCTTTTATGTTTACGTTGCTAATCTGTTAGTGGTAATTATGTTAAATTTGTTTGCGCATTTACTGTGGTTTCCGGTTTGGAAATCATCGAAGGAGATCATATAATTTTGATAGTGTTGTTGTTGTTGCGACGGAGCGGTGCTACTCCTCCGGCTCCATGTTCAGATCCAGGAACTCTGCTACTGCTCTTGGGCGGTACCACAAATCTTCCTTCGTCAGGTTGATTGGTTTTCCTGGAAAATTAAATTGGTTCCTTGTCGGTTCTACTCATGCAGTTATTTAAGATGCGTGACCAACCGGATCTTAACTGCGCTAGGATGGTTCTGGTACTGCGTGGTAGTTTTAATTCTTCGGCAGCTATTTGTGATGGCTTGCTATAAAGAACTCGATTCGGGGAGTAGTTCTTTATTTTGTCTTCAACGCCTTTGGTATGAATGTTTTTAAAGCCCGTAGTTGTAGTTGTAGCGACGATGCGGTGCTACTCCTCCGGCTCCATGTCCAGATTCAGGAACTCTGCTACTGCTCTTGGGTTGTACCACAAATCTTCCTTCGTCAAGTTGGTTGGTTTTCCTGGACAATTTAATAGGTGGTATACATCATGTTTCGTGCCCTCACATATGGGACACTTGTCAACAATGTTGTGGTCAATTCGAGTCATATAGTTATTTAAAATACGTGACCAACCGGATCTTAACTATGCTAGAGTGGATCTGGTGCTGCGCGGTAGTTTGACCTCTTCTACAGCGACCTGTGGCGGCTTACTCTGGAGGACTCGATTTGGAGCGTAGTTCTTTAATGTGTCCTCAACAACCTTTGTGTGTATCGTTTGTAAGCCTGTTTTATACGTAAGCTCGTCAATGTTACCTATTATTTCACTGTGCCTGACGTCAGTTAAGAAGCATTTCGCAGTACGCCTTATGTCTCTAGGTGGTGTGGTTGTGGATAAGGTGTCGTTGCAGGGATTTTGCTCTTTGTGACAGGCCCAGAGATATTGTTTGGTGAGGATTTCATTGTGTTGACGGACTGGCAATATGTTACATTCTTGGTGTAGGTGATCTCGGTGAGCCATCAAATGACAATCGGTTGCTGTTCGCAATGCTCCGTTTTGTGTTACTTGTAACTTATTCCAGTGGGTGTCAGCGACCTGAGGTGTCCATATGGGTGCCGCATAATTCATATTAGGTCTTCCTATTGCTTTGTATGTTGTTATTATTGTTTCTTTGTCTTTCCCCCATGAACTGCCAGCCAGTGCCTTCAGAGCATTGTTCCTATTTTTCAATCTTGCGTTCACCTGTTGAGCATGAGCATTGAATTTAAGTAGTGGATCGAATGTGACCCCCAACAGCCTCGGATTTTTTTACCGAGGGAATAAGCACGTTGTCAATGCAGATGTTGAGTGTTGTGTTGACCTCCTTCGTCCATGTGGTGAAAAGTGTAGATGTGGACTTTTCGGTGGACAGTATTAGGTTAATATAGTATAAAAATATAGTATACAGTATAAAAATATAGAATGTTCAAAGCATATATTCAGCATATGTTCAAAGTTCACAAAAAAGGTGGTTTACGATCCATCCAAGGAGTGGTTGACGATTCATCCTTGATTGAATAACAAGAAGCAATTGAATATACAATTGAAATAATTGCTGAAAACGAAGAATTGCCGAAATAAAGAAGAGTGCAAACATATCATTGTTGTTATTCAGTTTTTATTTTTGAATAATCAATGTATTTATTATCACTGTTAAAAAACTAAATAAAACAAAAAAAATGTAAATTGATTTAAATAAAACAAACTACTCAATATTTTTTTTTGTTTTCTACTCAATATTTTCTTTTGTTTTCTACATGAATTTCCTACGAATGTGAGTTCATCAATAGAGTCGACCGGTTATCAGAAGGCAGTTCATCAAAAAATTTATTTGAGTTTAAAAAGTTTAGTTTATTTGAGTTTATTTGAGTTTAGTTTAAAAACATCAAATATTTCTATATTCTTGCCAATTATTTTCGGAACTAGAAATCTCTTCGATAGAAGTATGAACATCTTCCAGTTGACTTAATTTTTGTGTCATCTGGTTTTTGAAATTTATTTAAAATCTTGGATCTAGTAATGAATAGCCCTCTCTAGCCCAAACACTATGGTTTGTTTATCGAAATGCACTAAAAATAGTTTATCAACTGAAGTTCATCTGGTGGTCTGGATTCAGGGAACCGCTTGCACTTGTCTTTCCTTCTACTCAACACAAATTTTCGTGTTCTGAACTTAAGGTTCTCAGAAAAACATTTTTACGCATTTATATAGCAAGTCGTTTGAACTCTGCTACTGCCCTTGGGCGGTACCACAAATCTTCCTGTGTTGGGTTGGTTAAATTATCAGGACAATTGAATAGGTGATCTACATCGTGCGGTGTGCCCTCACATGCGGGACACTTGTCAATAGTTTCAGGAACAACTCTACTCATGTAGTTGTTTAGGATGCATGACCAACCGGATCTTAGTTGGGATAGGAACGATCTGGTGCTGCGAGGTAGCTGGACCTCATTGTTGTTGTTGTTGTTGCAGCGACGAGTTGTGGTGCTATTCTTCTGGCTCCAAGTCCAGATTCAGGAACTCTGCTACTGCCCTTGGGCGGTACCACAGATCTTCCTTCGTCAGGTCGGTTGGTTTCTCTGGACAATTGAAAAAGTGGTTAGCATCATGTGGCGTGCCCTCACATATCGATGTTATTTATGTCTTGATTGTTTTTAACATCATGTAGGAAGCATTTCGCAGTCCTTCTTATGTCTCTAGGTGGTGTTGTCATGGATAAGGTGTCATTGCAGGGATGCTGCTCTCTATGACAAGATCAAATCGTTCTGGAAAGCCATAGTTGTTCTACTACGAAGCATTTTATGTAGTTCCACGTTGGTCAAAATTTTTTAGTTTTATTTTTAAAAAAGTCATGGAATTTTCATATTTTTGGTCTGGAAAGTTATGGAAAGTTATGGAAAGTCAAGGAATTTTGTTTTGAAAAAATAGTCGACACCATGAATTTTTCAAGTTCAAAGATATTACCAGAAAAGTCAATCACGGAAGCCATTACAATATCAGATGATGAAAAATCAAATAAATCAACAAATGGAACGATTGAGAAAGGAAGAAAATCTTCGGAATATTTATCAAAACTGAAAGGATTGAATGAATCTTTACTGAAATGGATCACAAAACATATTAATGAAAATCAATTATGTACATTAACTCCGATATTTAAAGATTACGATAGTCATTTAAAAAACATAAAAGAAAATAATAAAGAAGAATCGACAACTACAACGAATTCCAGTTTGCCATCAAGCGGTTCTGCTCCTGCTTTTAATTGGGAAAGCAAACTGAGTAAACGTGGGTTCGCACCAACCAACACAACTGGATTTTCTTTTGGCACAACTAAACTTACAGACTCTTCTATACTCAACAAAACTGATGACAAGAACAAAAATAAAATGGTTGATATATTTAAGTAAACATCAAAGGAAGCTGGTGAATTTGTTTTTACTCCACAAAAAGCGTTTACATTTGCGAATGTTCAACCGTTTTATGAGGGTAGGTACATTAAACAAATTTATAACAATTTGAAATATAATTATTGTTATTTTAGGTTGTAGCAGCTTTAGGGTGACCAGATAATTCAAATCAGGAAAGAGTATAGAAACTGAAATAGTACCTTATAATCAGTTACGCCATATGGAAACATACTAGAAGAGGTCGACTTAATTTTTATATTAAAAATAAAACAGTTGAGTTTTAAATTTTAAATCTTTATTTCAATAACATTGGTTACATTTATTAAAATTAAAATAATTTCTTTTTGATTATCACATTACAGAAAATTCGTACTCTGTATTAAAAATATATTAAATAAAAAATACTATAAAATTGGAAATTAAGATCATATAATTTTGATATTGTTGTTGTTGTAGCAACAGAGCGGTGCTACTCCGCAGGCTCCATGTCCAGATCCAGGAACTCTGCTACTGCTCTTAGGCGGTACCACAAATCTTCCTCCTTGGTTGGTTGGTTTTCCTGGAAAATTAAATTGATTCCTTGTCAATTCTACTCATGTAGTTATTTAAGATGCGTGACCAACCGGATCTTAACTGCGCTAGGATGGTTCTGGTACTGCGTGGTAGTTTTAATTCCTCGGCAGCTATTTGTGGTGGCTTGCTATTAAGAACTCGATTCGGGGAGTAGTTCTTTATTTTGTCTTCAACGCCTTTGGTATGAATGTTTTTAAGCCCCTTATACGTAGGCTCGTCGATGTTACCGATGACTTAATTGTTTTTAACATCTTGTAAGCCGCAGTTGGCAATCCTCCTGAATTGTTGTCATGAATAAGGTGTCATTGCAGCGATGTTCCTCTTTATGACAGGTCCATAGATATTGTTTGGTAAGCATTTCTATAAGTTCACGGACCGGAAATATATTACATTCCTCGTGTAGGTGATCTTGGTTGCTGTACGCAAGGCTGCGTTCTGTGTTATTTGTAACTTATTCCAGTTGGGGTCTAGACCCGTCCAGCTCGAGAAGCTTCTGGCACACGGCTCTTGGTCGGAATTGGGCTACGAACGCTTCTGGGGCATGGCCCGTCCATCTTGAGAAGCTTGATGGGGCTGCCGTCGCTTTTGTTTCCCTATATTTGTTTTCCAGCTGAATCGATCCAGTATGATACTAAGGTATTTTGCTGGCTCTGTAAGCCCAAGAGACCATTCCTTCCAAGAACAAGAAACAACTAGATGCAGCCAGTGGAATAATTTCCGTCACAAGCTGACCAAGAGGAGAAAAGTTTGCCGTTGGATGAAGATCTGACACAATATAAATTCGATGAGACTATTACCAATGCAAACACAGATTTGAATGACACTTCTTCTGAGGATCTCGAATTTATAATGAGTGAAATACAAAGCTAAAATATTTTTAATCTCAAATTTACTTTTTGTTTTCAGTTTCAGAAAGTTTAAAGAAAAATCACTAGAAGAATTCAGATGTGAGATGTGAGTTTTGTGGGAAAGAATTTTATACAAAAATTAGTTCAACAATCCATAAAAGGAACATGGTTGGACATAAATCTTTCAAATGTGAATTGTTTTTAAATCGATACAAAAGAATCGTTTCAACGAGCATATAGAAATTTCACATTCAAATTTTCGATATCAATGTAAGCTTTGTAACAAATAATAGAATTAGCCAGCATTCGAACTATTTTTGACCCTATTTTCTATTTCAATGAATTGCTGAAAATCACCAGCAACCCAATAAATAGTTTTGCAGATGATAGAACTCTGTACAAGTCGTTCGAACCCCCTTCAAATTGTAAAATGCACTAACGAATTAATCCTGCCCGCTGCCATAAACGTGAATAATGACCTAAAAAAGTCACCGATTGAGGTGACCGATTTCAAGTCTACCAAAACACAGCTGTTAATTGTTTCCAGATCAAATACTGAGTACCTCAAAAATATTTTATTCAGTATGTGTGATGAACCATTAGGTGAATGTAAAAAAATTTGTTTATTGGGTTTCAAATGACTAACTCTGGAACGATCATGTAATGGCGATGGCAAAAAGCGCGTCTAGAAAACTCGGCCTCCTAAATAGATGCAAAAAATGTTTCACTCCATGTCAATTGCTCCATGTTTATAAGTCCTTTATTCGTCCGTGCTAAGACAAGATGTTCTGCAAGGTGGAGTTTTCTCACTTTCATTCTTTAATCCCTACTTAAGCTTACCTGCCCCATCAGAAGGATTAATCAGCACGTCATATGCAGGCGACTGCCTATAACAGGAAACAACTTGGAACAACTTACCGATATCCTAAATACTTACCTTAATATTCTGAATAATTGGTTCAAAACAAGAAAATTGAAACTTTCAACTGAAAAGACCAGTTCCACACTTTTCACCACATGGACGAAGGAGGTAAATACAACACTAAGCATCCAAAATTGTTGGGGGTAACATTCGACCCACTGCTTAAATTAATTCTCATCCACAAGGGAACTCTAGATTAACAAACAGGATTAATGCATCGAAAGCACGAGCGGGTTGTTCATAGGGCAAGTATAAAAATACAATAATTACAACGTATTAAACAATAGGCCGATTTATTATATAGACTATGCTGCACGCATATGGATACCCAAGTTGCTGACACTCACTAGCTAGGAAGTTACAAACAACACAAATGCAGCTTTGCGAACCGCAACCGGTTGTCATTTGATAGCCCACCTACATCGCTTGCACAAGAAAATAACATATTGCAGGTCCGTGAACATAATGAAATGCTAACATCGATTGGCCTGTCACAAACAGCAACATCCTTGTAATAACACCTTAGCAAGAATTGAATCACCAAGCGAAATCAGGACAGCAATATGCTTTCTGCATGATGTTAGAGAAAACCAAGTACCTAGTAGCATCAACGAGATTACATGTATAACAGGCTTTAAAATACACTATCAACTAAAGCTGTTGAAGACGTTATCAGGAACTACGCCCCAATTTGAGTTCTTAACAGAAAGCAAAAAGAATCACTGTCGAAAAGGTTGTCCCACATGTGGGATAAGTGTCCTGCATGTGGAGGCCCACCGTACAACATAGATCACTTATTATTTATCAAAAAAAATTTTTTCAGTACTACATTAAAAAAATTTATTTATATTAATTGTAATAATTGTAATTGAAATACATGAGTAATATAATCAAAATCAAAAATTAGTCATTTTAATCAATTATATCTCCCCATGGAAAGGGGGCGAAACAGACACCAAATAGCTATTACTAATCGGGAGTGCATGATTTATCATACACTTGGCTTAGTATCTGAAATCTATAATTTGTATCCTTGTATTGATTGTAATTGATAAGGTTTGTGAAGTTTTATGACATATTTTAAACCAGAGTTTTCATATGTGCGCGATATTGTCTTCAATATTAATTTGTTTTCAGATAAAAGCGATAGTTGCATTATTATATCTCTTGAAATAAAAATTTCAAATTCCATAAATATTCCTTTCAGCATGGTAGGCGTCTTAACCTGAAAATGAACAAAATTTGGTTGGGCAATATTCAATAAAGGTAGTTATTACCTGTATAAAGTAATTCTTTTTTCTTTCTCACTATTTAAAATTAACATTAACATAGCCTCCACTTCTATCACGCTAAACAAATAAGATTGTAAATTCATAGACCTTCGAAATTCCAAGGAAATTGAATGTGTTTTAAAAGTTCATCAGTTACATTTTTTAGAACTCCTGTGTTGCTTTCACATTTGCTGTGGTAGTACTACAGTAGTTCAACCATTTTACAGCTCCATCAAATAAGAATTTTTCCTTACAATCTTTATCAATAGAATCGTATTCTAAGATTCACTTCCATGTATTTTTATTTTTTAATCGGCAAAATGTAACGCTGACATATGTATTTAAATTTAATGTTTCTGCACCGGTTTTGCCAACTAAATAAGAAACAAATTAAAAGCAAATTAAAACAAATACAGAAATTGGATTGTAAACAATCTTACCGGTTTGCTGCATTTTAATTTAAATAATAACTTTTAATTCTAATAACACTTTTGAAACAACACAAATTAAATTTTTTCTCCAATTCTATTCTCTATTTTGACAGCTAAGTATATATTGAACTTTGAAAAACTAATTTCAAATGATTTAGCTGTCAAATTTATCTATAAAAATTTTGCTATAAAAAAATATGTAAATGTGTATGTAATTTTTTGCTGTGCTTGTCACTCATGTTGAAAACATCATTTTTTGTCTCAACAAGTTTTTCAGTAAAATTTACTGAAAAAACGTAATTTCAGTAAAATTGTATGTCATTTCCCATGTAAATGCGACTAAAATCTTGCGAGTTGATACAACTTTACTGAAGAAATTTGTTTTGATACAACTTTACTGCCATAAAAAGTTATAAGATGAGAACTTTTATTTTCAGTAACTATAAAAATTAAAAAAAATTCGTATAAAAATTACATATACTATTAAACATTTTTTATCTGCTATAATCTATAAAACTGTGACAGTTCATTTCATTTTATATTATTCATTTTACAGGAAACATTAAAAATTTTAAATTCAAGAAGTGAAATTATTGTTATTTATTTGTAATTTCTTTTCTAATATAAATTGTATATTATATTTAATAAATATATTTAGACGATATCTAATAAAATATATTTTACAGGTAAGAATCTTGATAAATTTGATATACATAACCTAATTTTTTGTTTATATATTTCATTTCAGTATCATTAATTTACAAAAAAACTCAAAATTATGTCCAAACGAAGCGCATTAAGAAATTTAACACACGATAATCGGGATGCTGAAGAAGAACACGAAGAAGAGGGTGTATTTAAAAAGGCTTCCGAAGAACAATTATCAAAACGTATTATATCCAAAGCACGACGTCGAGTTGTTTATCCCGAACCAACATCAATAAAAAGCGTATTTAGTGGCTTTTCTGGTTTTTCATCATCAACGAGTCTTGATAAAACTCAGTCTGTGTCACAATTTTCATTTTTATCAAAACTAGTATCAAATATTATATTTAATAAATCTATTTAGACGATATTTAATAAAATATATTTAAGAATTAAGAAGGTAAGAATTTTGAAAAATTTGATATACATAACCTAATTCTTTGTTTATATATTTCAGTATCATAAATTTACAAAAAACTCTTAATTATGTCCAAACGAATAACACACGAATTGGGATGCTGAAGAAGAACCCTAAGAAGAGGGTGTATTTAAAATGGCTTCCTAAGAACAATTAACAAAACGTATTATATCCAAAGCAAGACGTCGAGTTGTTAATCCCGAACCAACATAAATAAAAAATGTATTTGGTGGCTTTTCTGGTTTTTCATCATCAACGAGTCTTGATAAAACTCAATCTGCGTCACAATTTTTATCAAAACTAGGAAGTACTGTTTCAGATACAAGTATTACAACCAATAAAACAACAACGCCAAGTCCAATGTTTAATTTTTAAGTTCAAAGATATTACCAGAAAAAACAATCACGGAAACCATTACAATTCCAATCATTTGTTCCAATCAACAAATGGAACAATAGAGAAAGGGAGAGAATCTTCGGAATATTTATCAAAACTGAAAGGATTGAATGAATCTTTACTGAAATGGATCACAAAACATGTTAATGAAAATCCGTTATGTATATAAATATAAATTGATTTAAATAAAAGTTGTTCAATGTTTTCTTATGTTTTCTTCATGAACTAGGGTGTTGTTGAGTTGAATTTTATGGTGGTTTTCTAATGAGAACTCGATTTGGACTGTAGTTTTTGACTGTGTCTTTAGTGCTGTAAAAGTGCTCTATCAGACAAACGTGTGACCAACCGGATGTTAACTGCGCTAGTATGGTGCTGCACGGAAGTTTGACCTCTTCAGCAGTGCTTTCTGGTAGCTTCCTATTGAGAACTCGATTCGGGGGGTAGTTCTTTACTGTGTCTTCAACAATTTTGGTATGAACGTTTTTTTAACCCCTTTCTATACGTAGGCTTGTCGATGTTACCGATGACTTGATTGTTTCTAACATTTTGTAAGAAGCACTTCGCAGTCCGTCTTATGTCTCTAGGTGGTGTTGTCATGGATAAGGTTAAATTGCAGGGATGTTGCTTTTTTGATAGCCTCATAGATATTGTTTGGTAGCATTCACAAACCGTCAATATGTTACATTACATCGTTTTTAACTTCTTAAAATCTAATTTAACTCAAGAAAAACAAATTGCAACAAAAAGTATATATGTTTACTGTACCAAGTTCGATTATAGAATTTTATATTAATAAAAAATTATATGAAATCTACGTTAACATTATTACCAAAAGAACAGCCAAAAATGATAATTATTTTGATTTTATATTATTATTTTAATCATAAATTCATTTTATTTTATTTGAATTTACTTTTTTAGATTCAGTCTCATCGTCACAGATTTTCGTCTCGTGTGTCACGGCCTGGAAATTTTGCTCATCGCGTCCAAAGAATTTTACTTCAAAAAGTCCAAGCAGTAGGATATCCGCTGGAAATAGTTAGATTTCATGGTCAGAAAGTTTTAAGTACAATTACGGATTCTACATATCAGAATTATTTATCAGATTAGTTTAAGTAAAAAAACTAATTTTAAACAGATATCAAAACAAATTTTAAACCGAAAATTAGTTCAAATAAATTAGTTGATGATTACCACATATCTTACACTTTTTGAGACGCCTGTTCTTTACGAGCCCGAAAACTTTTATTCTGTCATTTCTCTCGATTCGGCCGCTTTTTCGTTCGACAAGCTGCGAAAAATGCCGATTGCCCGCGATCTTGTAAGTTTGCTACCACAATTTTTTTTAAACAATGGGTGGAGGAAATTTGTTTTAATAAACGATGGTCAGCTTGTTCGACGAAAAAGTGTGTGCTATTGTCGAGTCCGATAATTGACATTTTGGTATGTTTGGGTGGTCGAGCTCCACAATAGCAGACTAATTTTTTTCCTACAATGTTACCCTCGTGTTCTAAAACAAATTTTCAACCTCCATAGTAAAAAAAATTTGCAAGATCGTGAGCAATTGACATCTTTCGGAGCGGAGGACCGGCACCTCACGAAGTATAAAATATGTGGTAATCATGAAATTGAATCGGTGTGGGCCCATATACTACACATATGCAGTTTTTGAACGTTTTTACGAACGAACACAAAATATAAAATCTACGACAGAACATATATGTGCCAATGTATGACAATTCCACATAACATTTCGATATACAAAATAAAGAATAATAGTATTTATTTATTTATTTATTATTTTTGAACAATAATGTTTTTGAATAGCAATAAAATAAATTTAACTTGACATTTTTTGTATATAATGTATTCGTATGTAAAGTACTTTTTTCCACACCACCACTGGGGTAAAGCACAAGGTGCGTTTTTTTTTACATGGTATCCCCTGGAGGCCTAATCCATATATACTTTTATTACAATACAATACATTATATACATCTTAATACAAAATAAATTACAACAAATTAAAATAAAATAAATTACAATTCAAAGACATTATATTCTACTATCCTGCCATCCCACCTGTCCTTCTCCGCCGAAATAGTTGGCAAATCCTTCTCGAACCAACTTTGCTGCATTTGTGGAGTTTCTGTTGATTGGCTCCAATGGTACAAAAGTGCCTGTTGTTCCTATAACAAATCGTATTAAACGTATTAAAAATAAAAAATGTTTGAATTTAAAAAGTTACCTGGATCTATCTGGTCTATATTTTGAAGATAACTGGGGTTTTTATTTCGCAGCCAGTTGTGAAGGCATACACAACACTTCACAATATCTTCTACCAATGATACTTTGGCATTTATTGTGGTCCGCAAAATCCTAAATTTGGAGCTTAGGATGCCAAAGCAGTTTTCAATAACTTGGCGAGCTCTACTAAGGCGGTAGTTAAAATATTTTTGGTTCACATCATAAATGCATTTATATGGCTTAAGCATATTTTCTAATAATGCGAAAGCATCGTCGGCAACAAAAACGTAAGGAACGTTCTTAAAATTCTCGGTGACGTCGCTGGGCTCTGGAATTCTAAAATAAAAACAGAAAAAATTAACTGTGATTGAAAATATAATATAGTAATTTTTTGGAAATATATATTTGGTTGATACTCACGGTAGTAAATTCTCATAAAACTTCTTGCCAAAATTGCTCTCTCGAAATACGCCACCATCACTTTGGCGTCCTGCTGCTCCAATATCACAATAGATAAAATTATAATCGTGATCGCAAATGGCCATCAACACGATTGAGTAAGTTTTTTTATAATTAAAAAACTCGGAGCCGGATTTGTCTGGTGCCTAATGTAAAAATAAAGTGATTATTTGAATCTTTAAATTTTTTTTTGTCTTACTTGTATAGTAATGTGTTTGCCATCTACTGCACCAATGCAATGGGGAAAATTCCATCTGCTTTCGAATCCTTCGGCAACTGTTTTAAAGTATTCCGCCGACAATTTCGGAAACACTTTGTTTTTCAAAACAGATGTAATCGCCCGAGTCGTTTCCTTCACGATGTTGTGGATGCTCGCTGGAGAGCATTTATATGCCAGTGCAAGGCTACACTGTGACTCACCTGTTGCTAGATATCTATCAAATTGAATTGGTATACTTATAATAATAATGTATTTTGATAAAAAAAACTTATTAAAAAGTGTAATACATACCTAAGCGTTACAACCAATCTTAGTTGGGGACTTAAAGGCTCTCGAACTACAGTTTGTTTTTGTATCAATGGGCCCACCATTGATAACAGCTCTTCAAACTCGTTTATATTCATCCTCGTATATTTATAAAATAATTGAGGATCTGAACGTAGTTCTTGAAAAATGGAGCAGAATGCACCCGACCGTTCTCGTTCCAGATAGTATGGTCGCACCCAACATTTCCTTTTTCTTTTAATCTGGATTTCTTCCTCGTCACTGCTGCTGCTAACATAATTTTTGATGATGGGCATCAAAGTTGAAATTGGATTTAAAAGCATCAAATCTTCAAATCCACTTTCATAACCATCTGCAATGTTTTGTTTTAAAATTTTAATCAGTAATTTTGATTAAGCGCTGATCATCACTTTCATGGACATCATTTCACATCATTTCGACCTGATCAGGTATAGTTCACCATCTTTCGGGTCACAGTATGTATGCCCATGGTACGCTTTTACTCATAAATGTTATAAAACAAATATGAGTTGATAAAAACGCCCAAGGACTTAGGTGCTATTTAAAAAAATAAAACGTAGTCCTAAATATTAGTTACGTTAATTTAGTCTGTAGGTTTTAATACCCAATGACTTGCATACATACTAGACTTCTTGGTCCGTGTTTCAAGGCGGGTCCCAAAGGTATGTCAAATCTTTATCATTGCTTGATCGGAACATATACTTTTACTGCATTTATAAAATAAATCGTGGCGTACTACGCTTCACGTAAAGTGATAGCATGTTCTATTAAATATATCAGCATATTGTCAGGATAATTAACAGATCAATCACAAAGTTTTACAAGAAAACAAAAATTGAGCTTCTGTTTAAACCATAGACAAATACTCCAAATGATGTGAAAATAATGCAACTTAACTGCAACGATCTACCAAACAAGATAGCGGATATAATAAACTTTATGTGCAATGATAAAATGGTGTATATCTTGAACAATTGGGTATTATAAGAAAATCCGGTAACACGGAAATAACACTAGTCAATATTTACATACCATCAGTGAGCAGCTGTCTTGCTTTCCAGCATGCCACTCATGCCGATAGCAGAATCGTTACTGAAACTGCACTGGAGTCAGATCATATGCCGATCATAATCACATTAAGCCGCTCCATCAACTTAGTAAAATCAAAGAAAAAAACATTCATAAGTTTAAAAAGATCTGACTGGGTAAATTTTACTAATTTGACTGAAAATGAATTCAGTAAACTAATTTTACCACTTGAAACCGTCTCTGGGGAGAAAAAATTCAGAGATATTTTTAATAAAACCAAACGCTACATCCTGGCTGGAAGAATACAATTTATTGAACCTAATTTCCCACCAGAAGCATCTGCAATAGCCGTGCTTAGAGATGACATTCGGAAAACAGCTACAGCTGATCCTAGAATTCGAGACCTAAACCAGTAAACAAATTAGTCATACCCCAAAAGAGGAACTAATGGAGAAAATTGTAAAGGAGAGTTCTAGAAGGGTTAACCCATCCTCGGAGACCAGAAAACATTGCTGATCAAATTGGCTCCAATTTTGTAGTCCTCAACGAACCACATCCAACAAGGTTTACAAATAACTCGTATTCTCTCCAGATTTTTCCCTTGCCAGCATGTCAATAATGTCAATTGCTGAATGGAGAACTGATACTGATGGAGAACTGAAAAGTCCAAGCGGCACGTATACCCGCTAGAAATAGGTAGATTTCGGGACCAGACAGCTTTGTGTACAAATAGAATTGGATATGTCAGATTAGTTTAAATAAAAAATTTAACTAGAAACAGAATAATCCAAAAAATTTATCAAACAACCAAACTAAATACATAAACGGAAATTACTTTGTCAATGCAATTTCGAATAGTTTTGTTTAATTTGGTTAAAACTCCTTAATAACAAATTAAATCCTTTGGTGGATTAACGTTCTAACTATATCACAACTGCCATACTACAATTTATAATCAACAACAACATCAAACAACTTTTACACCTCAAATATAATATCTATCAATTGTAAATATGTAATCAATATACATATATTTATTTCAACTAAACCACTTCCAAATATTCCAAAGAAATTATTCCCTAATTCAAAACAATAATAAATCTTCAAAACAACAACAACAAACATTCAAAACAGATTTTTTAACATTTTGCGACAAAAAAAATAAAAACAAAAAAATGATATGAAATCTACCTAAAACAAAATAAAATTTATTTAATTGGGATATTTTTGGGATTTGTTTTTAATTATATAGCGTTTTAGCGGCTTGCATTATGCTTAGTATAATGTTAATTGCATTGGAACTTCTAGGGCTAGAAAGCTGAAAATTTCTGATGTTATAGTTGAAAAGTTGAATTGTTAGAGTTGAAAACTTGAAACCAAAAACAACCCTGGGCTAGAACAATTTTAGTTGCACTCGACCTATTAAAAGCGTTCGACACAGTATCGCAAGCCGCAATACTAGATGTCATCCTAAACACCAATTTACATTTACATAAACACCCTTACACCTAATTTAGACCACTCTAGACTGAAGAACAGGAATAATGCATTGAAAGCAATAGGTAGCGGGTAGTTCATGGGACAAGGACAAAAATACAATAATTACAACGTATAAACAGTTGGTCGACCTCGCGCTCAAAATTTACAGTTTACAGAAAAGCTAAGTAAATATCTGTGTCAATAAGTCATATGGGGATAACTCGAGTTATGACATTATGCCTTTCCGCTTTTTTCGGTTTCGCCTTTGTTAGGAGTACATTTTGCTCCTTACCGTTTTCACCTACGACTTTTGATGTGAAATCTAAAACAATGTGCAAAAGGGAATAACTCAAACATTTTATTTTAAATTTGTCAAAAGGGAATAACTCAAAAATTTGATATAAAAATCATAAATATCTGAAGATATTACTTTTTGTCAAACGAAAAATTTAAAACTTGTTAAGTATAAAATAAGTTATTTCTTTTTGTCAAATAATAGTTGGTGCCTATATAATCATAAGGCTAGATATTTATTTAAAATTAGTATTTTTATTCTGACAAATAGAAATAACTCAACTTATTATTTGAAGCACCAGAAAATTTGATTTGACAAAAGGGCAATCCAAGATAACTCCTTAAATATAAATCTAAGATAGAAAACAATCAATAAATATGACAAAGCTAAAACTTTCGCGTCATATCCCGGTATTTATCTCAATCTACACATATACGCTTTTATCACAAAATAGTTTTAATCTTAAAATCGCTCTCCTGAAAAGTTAGTAAAACGAGTTGTCCCCTTATGACTTATTGACACAGATATGAGAAAGAGTCTAGATCAGTCCTCAGGCACTTCCGAAAATTTAAAGATGACATCACTGAGAATATCAATTTTATAAATGTTGTATTAGAGACGGCAGTCCAAAAAATCAAACCATCAAAAGCAATTGAACCCGATGACATATCAGCTATCATGCTTAAACACATTCGACCCAATGGATCGAACTACCTCACTAGTCACTACAACACTAAATACAATACTAAGTATGCTCCAGATACCGAATGTTTGGAAGACGGTTATATTAAACCCTTTTCTGAAACCCGGTAAATCTGAAGAAGAAGGAAAGTCATAGACGCCAATCTCCATCCTCGCATCTATCGAAAAACTGGTAAAAATACTTCTGCTACCTATGATATCTAGCACTTGCATATGAAATCTCTAATTTGTATCGTTCCATTGATTGAAATCGATATGGTTTTTAAAATTTTATGTTCGTATGGGCGCGATATTATCTTTAGAATTGATTTGTTCTATATTTCAATTTCAATTCAACTTCAATTTCCAATTTCAAATTCCATAAATTCTTTTTCTGAAATACAAGGAAATCGAATGAATCTTAAAAACTCATCGGTTAAAATTTTTAGAACTCCTTGAAGAACACGTGTCCCCATAAAGCGAATTCTTAAAAGAAATTCATACGCGCCCTGGATTAACTATCATATAATCAAACAGATGAGATTGAGAGACGCTGCGTATCGCAAAATGCGTTGTAATAGAAATTCGGTAAATACCGCTGCATACCATAGGTTGCGTAATTCAGTGAATTCGCTTGTATGTTTCGCTAAGCGAAACTACTATTTTGGTAATGTCGATTCGTCTCCCAATAAGAAATGGAAGAAATTTCGCGATCTCGGCTTGCTCGCCGGAAATAATGACACGAGTTTCTTGGATCAATTTGCGGTGGACGAGATGAATAAACACTTTTCTGATATAATTGATATATGTGAAATATTCCGTAAAATTAACTGTGACTTGTCTCTAATTTACAACTGGTCAACTCAGAATGGTCTCCTTCTCAACCCCATGAAGACTCAGGTACTTTTTATTACGAAAACTGGAATTGATATTGAACTTCCTCCACTTTTGCTTGGTAATACGCAGCTGGTAATAACAAAATCAGTCAAAAACTCCGGCCTGATAATGAATTCTACACTCTCTTGGTCAGATCACGTACAGGAGATCTGTCGAAAGATTAATTTCGTTCTCTACCGCCTGAATTTATTACGTGACATAACCCCGCAACACCATCGTATGACACTGATTCGTAGCCTGATAGTTCCGTATTTTAATTATTGCGATGTGATAATCTTAAATTTAGATACCGACTCTAGCCATAGACTTCAAGTGGCCTTCAACTCATGTTTGAGGTACATATATTCCTTAAGAAGATATGATCATGTCTCTGAATACCAAACATCAATACTTGGCTGTACGTTAAAACAATATTTCTGTTTTCGGATCGCTGTTTTTATTTTCAACTTACTTAGGTTTAAAACACCGAATTATTTATTTAGTAAAATAATATTTTCTCATTCTGACCGCACTCAGCACCTCATAGTTCCACATAACAACTGGAGGCAGTTTAGTGGCTCTGTATTTGTCTATGGAATCTCTAATGTTTGGAATAAGTTACCCCTTAATATTTGTCAATCTCGTACACTATCTAAATTTAAAACTGAAGCTTTTATTTATATTAAAAATAATTTCTGTCATAATATGTGATTTTAGCTTTATTAATTTTTAATTATAACAATAAACTATATTTATATATATGTGATATAGACTATGAAATTATTATTTCCTTTTAAGTATTAATTATACATAAATTTAAATTAGTCCTAAATTTCCTTTTTTGTATGTATAGCAGACGCATTGAAAATTTGTAAAATTAAGTCTGATTGAATAAAATAAATTGAAATTGAAACACTTTCAACACATCAATCGTGTCTGATCTGCAGCTAAAACAAATAAAAAAGACAGAAATTGAATAGAAAAAAAACTTACCGGTTCCCTCCATTCTTTAATTTTTATTGATTTTTGTTTATTAATTGATAGATGATATTTAATTAATTTAATGATGATAGATGATATTTAATAACAAGTAACAAATTTAAGAATCAAATATTAGTTAATTTTTTATATAGTTTTGAAAAAAACTTTTTTATTAGAAAAAACAAATTTTGATATTTATCTAAAAATTTGACAATCTGACAAATTAGGTTGAAAAATTAATTTCAAATGATTTTGCTGTCAAATTTATCTATAAAATTTTTGCTATAAAAAAGTATGTCAATGTGTATGTAATTTTTTGCTGTGCTTGTCACTCATGTTGAAAACATCATTTTTTGTCTCAACAAGTTTTTCAGTAAAATTTACTGAAAAAACGTAATTTCAGTAAAATTGTATGTCATTTCCCATGTAAATGCGACTTTAACAAC
>OY856188.1:134185938-134420418 GCA_963693315.1 Diogma glabrata | reverse complement strand
ATTGAAATTCCACAACCATATATGGTATTGCAATTATATTGGAATTGTATTGTATTTGTAATTTGTATTTGGAATTTTAAACCTAGGAATACAATAAACTGTTGACCACAACGTGATCAATGATGGCACTCGATACTGGATTTCGTTATTATAGTCAGATCTCACTCGTAAACTGCTGTTGGATTTTTCTGGTCTAATGATGAGTATTGTCGAATAAAACTGATGACCTAAATAGGGTTATACCAAATCTTAGACTATAGGCCTTTCGATCTTTATTCGACAAAAATTCTATTGTGATGATGTTGATGTAAAATAAAAGACTATTCTTTCAATCATCTATTCCTTTTTATTATTCTTCTAGATGATCTCCGAAAATTACATTTTCATATTCTCGAGTTATCTCGGAACTGAACTAAGTGAACTAACTTAATTCCTTAACTTAGTTCTCTGAACTATATCAATATTACAAAATTACTTAATTATATACTTATCATATTATATCCGTGTTTCTCTAAAATCTTCATCATCCAAACATTATTTTTCTTCATCCAAATATTATTTCTCATTAACCAAATGTTATTTTTCATCAAGCAAATATTTTTCATTAAGAAACAAAAATTGTTTTCTTTATTTCCTGATGAAAAATTCTTTCTTTATTTCTTCATCAAAAAAAACAAAAATTGTTATTTGTGTTATGGAAAAGACTCGATTTGTTGAAGAAAAAGAATGATTAATAATTGATTTTATTTAATTTAAGATAACTTTACAATTTTTATTAACACTAACATTATAAATTGGTTAACCATTATAAAATGCAAACTACATACCTCGACCACGGTTTAATTCCAAGTGGACGAATTATATTATTAATTAAATTAAGTATCACAAAGTATAATAAACACAGACATACTTAACATTTACAGTACTTATATTATTGTACATATTTATATTATTAAATAAATACGTAAACAGAAATGCGCGTAAAATACAAAGACATAAGTAAATTATATATTATATAGAAAGTCAGGGATGTGGAACCACAACACCCCTCCCCCTAAAAGAATTAAGCGCCTTTTAATATCTATAAAATTATAGTGATCATTATTTCTAATATTTGGATTTTTTTTTTTTTTTTAATTTTAATTATACTAAAATTTATTGTATTGGTTAATGATTAATTAATTTTAATTAGTTTACTCAATTAACTAATTTAATTAAATACTTTTTAATTTTATTTGGATCATTGTCATTTAGAATTATTTATATTATATTTATACAATTAATTTTATTCCTTTCTCTTTGTTTAATCTTTAAAACGTATTTATTTTTTTAAATTTTATTTTACATACTAATAATCTAACTATTTACACTTAATACTAAATAATTTTGTTATAGAATTTTTTATTTTTATTAAATATTATATTTACTTTTTTATGTTCAAAAATGTTTGTATCAAAGTTTGCATTTTTTTTTTTTATTTTTCTACGTTATTTTAATAATGATTATAATAATTTGATAAAGAATTTATTTATATTCTTATTTTCCATAATGAGAATGCGAATCAGATTCAGTATAATATCAGGCTTCATATTATTTAAAATTTTAATTATTTATATTATAATTGAATAACACAACAAATTTCCATTAACATGAATTTGAGTGAAACAATTTTATTCTATTATTATGTACAATTTTTTTATTTTTGCCAATAAGTATTTCGGTGTTTTCTGGTGAAATTATTTCTGTAATAGTATATGGACCACGAGTTGGTAGATCTAGTTTAGAATTTCTAGCTTCGTTGGTTAAAAGAACTAAATCTCCAACATTCAAACTTTGTTCTCTACAATTACGATCGTAGTATTTTTTAGATTTTTCCTTCGATTTCATAATACTCTCACGAGCAATTTTATACGCCGATTGCATACGAAATTTAAGATCAGCAACATAGTCGTCATAGTTATAAACCACATCATTATTTTTTGAAATTGAATTTGGAATGTTAGGCTTATAACCGAAAACAAGTTCATATGGCATAAAATGTGTAACACTATGAGGAGTTGTATTATATGAAAACATAGCATATTTCACCCAAGAATCCCAATCCAGTGGATCCTTTTCAGAAAATTGTCTAAGATATGTGACTAACCCATTATGACTACGCTCAAGGGCCCCATTCGATTGTGGATGGTATGCGCTGGTATTCATTTTTCTAATGTGTAATAATTTACATATACGCTTGATTATACTACTCATGAAGTTTGTTCCTTGATCAGTAAGGACTGACAAGGGCGCACCATATATACAAATCAAATTTGCTACCATTGCCTGCGCTACAGTTTCTGCTTCTTGATTATGAATTGGAACAGCTATAGAATATTTAGTTAGATCACATTGCATGGTTAATATATATTTGTTATTTGAATGCGTTGACGTTAAAGGACCTACAATATCAAGAAATATTTTTTCGAAAGGTTGTGTAGACGTCGAAGTTATTTTCATTGGCTGTTTCGGTTTTAAATGCGTTTTATTTTTTTGACATGATTCGCAGTTCCGAATATAATTACTTATTCTGCTTAACATTTGTGACGAAGGATATTTTCCAGAGACACCACCTTACCAAACCTCGTCGCGTTTCAGTTTCCTTCGTCCCAAGTTCAATGCCACACATAAATTCACCCATTTACAAAGTCATTTTTTTATATGTTTTCCGTTCTGCTAATCACGCAAAACCTCAATTAGTAAAACTTATATTTTCTCACACTTCGTTTTGTTTCCAAATTTAGTAAAAGCATGTGTCTTAACTTTAGTCTAGACATATGCTTTACATAAAATTTCTCACAGCTCGTTTTTGCAGTAGATTGCAAAAACGTATTTTAAAAACCCTCAATTTGTCTATTTTTTCGTCTATTAAACTGTAATTTAGTAATTTTTTAAATTAAATAGTTTCCGTTGTTTAGTTGTGGGAAAATTAATTTTTCTTTCTACAATTAACTGGTTGTCTGGAATTGGGTTTCTTTTATTAACATCATTATGTTTTTTTTCTTTGTTTTTTTGTTGAGGGATCAAATAGAACCGAGGTTTGGAGGAAAGTTAAAGAATCGTTGGTCGGGAGTCTCAAAAAAATCACCACGGTGCGCGAACGGGGAGATATACCTTGTATTTGGTCGAGATACGTTGTTCGTTTTTTATTATTTTTGGTGTGTTTATTTTTTTTTTTTATTATTTTTTTTGGTGTTTTGCTGATATGTGTTTGATTTGCATTTGAACTAAATTAAGTGATAAACTTAGGAAGTAAACTTACCTTTAATTATATATAAAAAGAAAAATTAAGTTAATTGTTTTATGTGTTCCAGTTCAATTGATTGGATTAAATTATTGAAAACATTGTTTCAAATAACGTAGAATATATAAATAAATATTATCTGTGGATAATTGTATCTAATTGCAAGTATATTGGTTTGATTACTTAACGCAATCTAAAAGTAAACCAAAAACAATTGATGTAATAAAAACAAAATTTTGAAACGTTTATTATAAGTGGTTAATGACAATAGTCGTAATTCAATGCTCAAAATAAAAACATAAGAAAACTAATTATATATTATAAAATTTAAAAATATTAATTGTGTACCGTGGTATCTAATTGCAAGTATGTTTTCTTGTTTACTTATGTAATATAAAAGTAAACCCAAAACAAATTAATTTAATATAAAAAAAAAAGAAATAATAATTTTGGAACGTTTATTATAAGTGGTTAATGACAATAGTTGTAATTCAATCCTTAAAATAAAAACCTAGGATAAAAGACAAACTAATTATATATTATAAAATTTAAAAAAAAAAATATTATCTGTGTACCGTTGTATCTAATTACAAGTATATTTGCTTGTTTACTTAATGTAATATAAAAAGTAAACCAAAACAAATTAATTTAATAAAGGAAAATTTTGTAACGTTTATTATATGTGTTTAATGACAATTATTGATTTTTTTTTTTTTTTTTTATTAATCAGTTAGACATGTTTAGCACACTAAATATGAAATATTCATTATTTAGACTCTTTGAATATCCGAAGATACCATGTCAACTATAAAGGAATGGAAGGAATGGGGATATAGGGATAACTATACTAATTTTTTTAGATGATGATGGACATTTTCTTTAAATGCCTGAGGAGAAAATTCATCGGGAAATACAGAGGAGGGCAATGAATTCCATAATTTGGCCACTCTATTGAAATAGTCGTTTTGGAAGGACACAGTTCTACAACGAGGTATTTGTACAACAAATGGATGGGATAACTCGGCAGCTCTTGTTTGTCGATTATACTGCGCACACGATGGAAGAATATTTTGAATTTCCTTAGAGGAGAATTCGCTAAAGTTATATTTATAGTAGATTGACAATTCAGCCACATTTCTTCTGTGCTGGAGTGAATCAAGCTGGTCCGTTAGTTCGGTATTACCAATCAACCGTATTGCTTTTCTCTGTACAGAGTCTAAACAATTTATTGTTGACTGACAAGCACCTCCCCAAACATGACAGCAGTACTCCATACATGGACGAATAAAGGACTTGAAGATTAGCAAAATTTGCTCGGGATTGAAATACTTTTTACATCGACTCAAGAATCCTAATTTTTGCATTGCAGATTTAGCGAGGTTGAACACATGTTTATTCCATTTCAGGTTATTTTGAATATCCACTCCAAGAAGTCTAACTGATTCAACCTCACGCAATTCCTCTTGGTTTATTTTAATAGGAAAATTTTTATGTCGCTCTATTCGTGAAAGACGGCATAATTTGGTTTGGTTGGATTAAATGAAACAAGATTACGATCACCCCATTCCATTATACGCTCTAGATCTTTGTTGATGGAATCAATTAGCAACTCTCTATCAGTGGTAACTGCAGTATGAGATCGAAATTTAGGAGATGCATGTGATGCATGTAATGTGCTGTCATCAGCAAAACTATGGATTGGGTGCACTGTGGAAATAAGTAAGTCATTAATGTATAGAAGAAACAAGGTTGGTGAGAGTGCAGAACCTTGGGGAACCCCAGCATTGGTTGTGAAAATATTGGATGTGATACCATCTAAATTAACATGAAATTGGTGACCTGTAAGAAAACTATGAATCCATGAGACAGTAAGATGGTCTATGCCATAAGATTTTAATTTAGCTATAAGATTTTTATGCCACACTTTATCAAATGCTTTAGAAATGTCAAGTGAAATACTGAATGTTTCACCGTGGTTTTCCAGCGATTTGTTCCAGAGATGGGATACGTAGGCTAACAGATCACCTGTTGCATGACTTCTACGAAAACCATACTGCTTATCATCAATAATTCGCGACATTTCCAAATAATCTATCAAATTGTAGTTAACATATTTTTCAAATATTTTAGCTAAAACCGACAGAATTGCAATTGGTCTATAATTGTTAGGGTCTATCTTACTGCCTTTCTTTGATATGGGTTGAACGCTGGCCAGCTTCCAAGAATCGGGAAATATTCCGGTTTTATAAGATAAATAGAAAATTTTGGTTAAAATTGGAGCTAGTTGCCTAGCAAAGTTTTTAAGAATGAGGGGTGGAATACCGTCTGGGCCAGCAGATTTGTTGATATTGATAGAAAGAAGCATTTTCCGTACAATATTGCAACGAAAAATAATTGGTTTCATTTTCGTTACAACTGCGGGAATGAGTGTAGGAGAATGGGGGGGTTCAACTATGTTTGAGTTTTCTGCGAAAGTACGACCCAAAAGATCCGCTTTCTCTTTCGAGTCGCTCACGGGAATGTCATTCAGAACTAAGGTTGGAATAGAGGATCGAGTAAAATTGCTCTGGACTGATTTAACTGCCTGAAAGAAACTACGTGAGCCAGATGGGTGCTCGGCGAATTTCTTTGCTTTCTTCTGGATAAACGCGTCTTTGTCCAAGTCTATTTTGAATTTACTAATATTTCTGGCTTTCTTATAGGCGCTATGGGTTTCAGGTGTTTTATTAGCGTTATACGTCTTGAATGCTTTGCGTTTATTCCTCACTGCCTCATCAACATCCCGTGTAAACCAAGGCTCAGTTTTAGGAGTGATTAATCGATTTGGAATAAACCGCCGCATTCCTTATTTTATGATTTCAGAAATTCTTATTACCGATGTGCTAGGATCTTGATCAACACAACAAATAGTTTTCCAAGGTGTTTCGTCATAAAAGTTTCTCAGTCCCTCCCAGTCAGCGCGTTTATAGTTCCAAACCCGACGAGGATTTGCTTTAATTTGTGTCGGTGATGTAAATTGCACTATTGCTGATATTAGTAAATGGTCCGATGTTCCGAGGGGTTGTTCAACTTTTGTCTTCGTAGTATCTGGTTCGTTTGTCAAAAACAGATCCAGCAAATTGTTGTTATGATGTGAATTGTCTGCGATTCTAGTGGGACACTCTATCATTTGCGTCAAACCGTGATAATCTGCGAGTATCAGTTCGGCTTGTCGTCCTACGTCGTCAGTGCGCGATGAATACTTAAGCCATTCTTTATTATGAATATTAAAGTCTCCAAGAATGGCCAGTCTTGCTTTGGGGTAGTCCGTGGTAATCTTGTCTAGATTAGCCGATATTTGATCGAAAAAGGGACATCCTGGGGGAGAATTTGGGGATCTATATAATCCTAATATAAACATAGTTTCATCAACACCTGAGATCTTCAGTGCTATAGAATTATGGTGCTTAGAGTTCAACTCGTAGGCCTTAATTCTCATACATGAAAGTGAATCTCGAACAAATACACAGACACCATGCTTGTTATAAAAGGAATGTTCCAAATCGTAACTAGGTATCCAGTATTTATCGGGATCCAACTTCGATGCTTTGCCACTAACAATTGTTTCGGTAAGAAACAATATGTCAGGTTTATTTTTTTCGATGTAGTGATGAACCTCGTTTAGATTCGAATTGAGACCTCTTATGTTGGTGAAGTCAATGCTAAGCTGTTGGTTCACTCTGCGGCCATTTTGTTGAGACAAAGACTTACCCTTTGACATTGCAGGCATAGCTACTAAAATTCGGCCAGGCCTAAATTTCAACACTAAACAGTACAAAAGAAACTGGGTATCTCTGTCACAAAAACACGGTAGCAGATTTCATGCAACAGTAGCACGATAAGAGAAAAGCAAAAAAAAAAATGGGGACACAAAATACACTAACAAAATTGAAGAGTACAAATAAAGGGTTAAATTCGAAATTCCTAACTTTTGTCAAAAAAAAACATTTCATAATCAACTAGCTGATATTTTCCAACTCTTAAAATAAGTCCGAGGTGGGAGGAGCTAGATCATGTCACAAAACTTCAAATAAAAAAAAAACCCAGGCAATCCAAAAAAAATCACTAACAACTAAAACAAAACTTTTGGGTTTCTATTACCAAGACAAATGCTTTAAAATAATAAATAAATTTATTACATCAAAGCAATAAAAGGTAAAATTTTACCTGCCTACCTCTTGGTAATAGTGAACACAAAATACCGAATAATTTTTTAATAAAGAACAATCTCACCAATTATATAATTGTACGCGTCCGTTCTTCAACACTTTTATTTTTCATAAACATTAACACAAACACTATAACACTTATTTACTTATTAGCTACTACATATAGATAATAAGAAAACATGCGTGTGTTCTGTTAGAAAGTTTGTGAGTCGAGGAATGGTTGTTGAAACTGAGAAGATACTAATTAACATCGATTAGAATAACCGCACTTGTTTCTTCTCCTAATCAGATACACCACAGCTATTTTGGTGTTCTCATGTTATGATATCTTGTGATGACATGCTTATGATTTATGTGCATAATTGGTAAAAATTGAATGCAGGCAGTGTTTTTATTGGAAGTTTTTCTATTTGCGGTATTTTTATTCTGGATAATTCTGGCAGTACAAGGAAATTATGAGATTTTGGATATGAAGGTGAAGGCGTAAATGCAACAATTAGTAATAACGACGGATGTTTAAATGTCAACTCAAGTCTTGGATCAATAATGTGAGTCTATTTATACTAAACAAAGAATATATTTATAATTTATTATTAGATCGATTAATTTTTTTTTGCTATTAAATGGATTTTGATGCAATAGTTTCTCATAATAAATAAAGCTTAGGATTATTAAATATTAATTATTCATCCAGTTTCGATATAGAAAGTTCTGTTTCCGTATTTACGCTCTTATATAAGTACTATCAAACGGAAAAATAGCATGTTTACTGAGTGGCTATAATTAAGGTAATTGCTTTAATTCGGGGTAAACGTGATCATGTGTTATTTAGAAACAATTCAGGCACCAGAAATTTTGTTTTGTCTTTGGTAATGTAATTTTATTCCCCATCACAATAATGACCCCTGATGACTCAGCTATAAACCCCGTGGAACTACGGGTATCAAAAGTGATCATGCTATTAGATCTAAATACCGTTATCACCCGCGTTACAAAGGTGAAGTCTACTTATTTAGTTTTAGTTTCTTACTGGTATAACATGAATTGAGTGAAAACGCTTAGATCGAGATGAGCGACAGGTTGCAGGTGTTCCTTCAGAACACGCAATTACGCGTACAAACAAACTAGTCGTAGAGTAGTTTGAGAACATGGCGTATGGAGCGGCAAGGTAAGTAGGGATGGTAGTCTACTTTAAATCAGGTATATATTGTTGTAACCGCTCTCTTCTAGGATTACCTGACTACTGATTCAATCCCACGACAGAAAAAGGCTGAGCCAAGCCGATTGAGCGGGAATCAGATATGGTCAGGTAAACAAATCTCTAACTTTAGTAAGTGCCATCTTTTCTCACATCTGAGGGATCTAGATGGCGCTGCTAATCGTTATAGTGGCGCCCAAGCAATGGCTCATTTATTCATGAGCCGAACGAAAGTAAGGCTCGTGTCTTTTATCCATAGGTCTGTTGACGGGGTTTCCTACCATGAATGACTGTACATCCATTCAAACACTGTCTAGTGGGATGCAAAACGTGCATTGTGGGTGTAGGATTTATTTGAGATATTCTTAGCATACAGTTGTGACTAGGGATGTGATTTGTTTTGATTATTTCATTTGTGATTTAATTCGTATATATTATTGATTATTTCAAATCTTGTAATCACTGTTGTGTGGTTTTTAGTGAAAAGTTGTTAAATATATTTAAGACATTCATTTTAATTTTTATTTGGCAAATTGCAAATGAATCGATGAATACCGGATCGATTGTTTTTTTTTATTAAAGAATTCTCGATTGTGAGGTTGGTAACCGATTTGTCATGCTATGAAAAACAATCGATTAATCAATGATCAAAATTTTTTGTTATGTAAGATGTCACATCCCTAATCCTTACCAAGTCAAATGATTGACCTGAGAGCATCTCATAAATGAGTGTATTTTTGGCGTTGTTGCTCCATTGTTTGAATCGCTTTGAGATGTTACATCGCAGGCATATCCGGGTTATCTGTTGAGTTTATTTGTTGTTTTGGATTTGTTTAGTTTTAAGTTTGTAACCGTTGAAAGTGTTTGTTAGTTTGATTCGCGAACACTTCCGGGTATTTTTTTTTGTGTGTTTAGTTTTAATTATTTTGATTTGTTTAAGTCGTAAGTTAGTAAGTCGTTGACCTTGTTTGTCAGGTTGTAAAACTTGTTTTACCGCAATCAAATCCGGCTGCTTCGTTATGATATCGTGTTGGTTTTTGGTGTTGGCATGTTAGTTATATCTTCCGTTGAATTTGTCTGTTCGCTCATTGTAACATCTCAAAGACTATCCTTCCTGGAAACTCACAATGTTCTGCGCGAGTAAATCCAGCTGTTGGCTGTCGACTTAGATGTTAGTTAAACGGAACATTGTGAGTCTCTAATAGATTTTTCCCGTTGAGCGTCCAGCAGTATTGCTAAATCCGCTTCGCGTTTGACCTTAGCTAAAAGCTGCTGCCGATTATCGAGAGCATCCAATATTCCTAATCCCTTCCTTCCATATCCTGAATTCCTTGCTCAAACCATAGATTTGGCATTAGAGTGACAACGTTATAATTCTGTAGGGACGTTTAAATTGTTTTTTTCTTGTTCGGTTTCGTTTATAATTTTTGTTTTCATTTTTATTATTGTATTTCAAAAAGTACTTTTGTTTTTCTCAAAACTGGACCAGTGAAGACCCCGAGTTCTAGGTGAACTAGACCTATTTCGTTTTAGTTCAACTTCTGGAGTTACTATAACCAGCAACTAGCCTAATGGTAATAACAGAAATTAGAACTCTCCTGTACTTTAGTTTTTTACGTCGACTTCTTCTATTTCCACTTCAAAACAGATGGTCCAGTAATCTCTTTGTTTTGCCTGTTTCTACGTACCTTGTATGCCCGTAAGCCATGTTCTCTGTCAAATATTTTGGATTAGATTAATTATGTTAAATTTTTATTAATTGTTTTGATTCTTGTTGGGTTATGCTTAAGTTTGGTTTAAATATTACTAATAATTTTTTTTTTATTCTTTTTATATAGAAGTAACTTCGTTTTTGGTTGATTTTGGATCAATTCGAGGAACTTTTAGTATTAAAGTAAGTTTGAAATTATAATTTAAGCTAAATATGAAAGAAATAACAAACGCATTTTCTCATGTTAGAGGATAGATTATTAGATGAAAATTAAACAAATCTTAATTATTTTAAATTATTGGGTAAAAATCAAACAAATTTTAATTATATTTTTTTTTGAAGATATCCTCAAGTTTGATTACACAATTTGAATCGTGATCATAAATTATAATAATTTAATTTTAACATAAACCTTTAATAAAAATTAATGATTCATGATAATTAAGTTTGAATGTTTTTTTTCTTTACTTTTATAATTTGTTTTAAATAATGAACAGTTCCTTAGGGTTATACATTTATATTTTATACGTATGTCCCAAATAAATTATGCTCTATAAATATATATTAATTACAAATAAAATACAAATAATTATAAATATATATTATATACTAGTATTACAGTCATTTATTCGAATTACTATCAATCTGAATGAAATTTCACTCAGTTAAGTATATATACTGGTCTTTAGGAATAAAATAAAAGAAAAACAAAACAAATCACTAATGGAAACCAAATGGTAAAATTTTATGTATGAATGTGATATCTACGGTACACCGAAGTTGTTATTTAATAGTTTGAGGTTCTTCATAGTAACAAGTCAGAATTTGATCGTTTTCTTTTGGTAATCGTTTCTTTAATATTTATTTAGAATCCCTAAATCGTCACCTAGACAAACAAACACTAGCGATCTTATTGTGTTGGGATTCCGGCACGATTGTTTTGGGTTATCCTTAGATCGGGCAGTCTCATCAACCATGATTTTATTTAAATCTATTTCGGTGGAGCTTATAATAATCGCCGCCGTTACAGTGTCAATCCCTGCTTGTCCCAACGTGGTAGGAATGTATGGAGATATCATTGTTTCCAATATGAAGCCAGGAGAGCAGTGTAGCCTAACGGTCAATACCCTCCCCGTGGCGGTCGTAGACAGCGATCAAATCATAAAAGGAATGTTTTTGGGTTTGATCGCCTACAACTGCACGGGGTGCGCTGGAGATATTATTGCCCGATACGACTGCCAAGGATGCGTGGCTTGTTTTAAAGATGAACTCGTTTATCGATGTTCATCCACTGCGTTCAGCATCTTGTTGGTTTTGTTTTCCTTGGTGATATTTGTTACCATTGGTTTATTAATATACTGCCTCATCACACGGTATTTTAGGAGACTGAGAGGTTGGTGTCAAGCCCTCCATCAAAGTCAAAGGAATAAAGGGAAGCTCAATCGCCATCGGCGGTTAATCCACATGGGTCTTATCACACCTCAGGAATCCACACTGGTGCATGGGTCGAGGGTCTCCCTCAACAACTGCGCAGTGGAGGAAGGCGAGTCCAACCCACGTATAGTAGATCGCTTTAGTGAGCTCGACCAAATGGTTTTTAAGACGAACGTGGTGGTGGCGGCATCTGAACAATATGAGGAGCAAAAATATAAGGTGTTAGTAGGCAGCATGGTAAAGATTGAAAACTTCCAAGATCTTCATGCAAACGATCACGAATTCAGGGCCGCTACCAAGGGTGCTTATTTGAAAAGTAAGATCAGTCAGGGTGGAGTCTTACTCTTTTTCGTGTTGCTTTTGGGATTGGGAATTCGAGTCGATGCGTGTAGTCAGACCCTGTTTATTGGCAGTGAGGGAACGGTCTGCAGTGATGAGGATTGTAAAGAGATAAAAAGCTATAGTTTCACAACAAACATTGGCGAAATGATCTGTTTTAAATTAGCCAACGGTGCTATGTCCCAATTAGAGTTTGTCGAGGCCAGCATCGATAAATCCTATTATCCCATTTATGAATCTAATGAATTCGAGCTTAGTGTCCAAAGTATATATAATTGTAAGGGATCGGGTGGCTGTTGGGAGGAAGGAACTTGCAACAAACAATCCTTACATCCTCAATTTCTCGATCAAATTCAGCCCGATCAGCCGTACGGTCATGGTTGTGCCCTGGAAACGCTGGGTTGTGGATCTTGCTTCTATTCCACGCAATGTGTGTGGTGGCTTTGGAGAATTCAGCGGTCCCGGGGTCCCAACGTTGTCATTTATGAATCGTCAATGGAATCATGGAGCATCGGTGTAAAAACTATCTTGTTGGATTCTACAGGGGTCATGGAGCACGACAGTATGTATAGGTTTACCCCCAATACCAATAAAATAAATCTAGCGGATGGGCAGATTACTGGGATAGATATGCCTATCATTCTGTCAGGGTTCAATTATGAACAAATCCACATCCCTCACACCCTTGTGCGGAATGGTAGTGAAGTTACCCACCAGCCAGTGTCTCCGCTAAACTTTCCCTTAGAGGGTCTGATTGGGGAATATCAAATCAGTCTAGGTGGAGGTAAAGCAATTTACTCACCGTCTTCCATCAGTTGCTCCTCCATCTCCTGCAAAACCAGATGCACCTCCCCAGAGCAGGCGTTAGTCCGTTTTCGTACGATGACCAAACCCAGTGTTAGCTACATATTGACCAACACCATTTATAGTGATGGAAAAATACTTACCAGCGCTCGAACTTCAGGCAGCTTCCGAGTCGATATTGGAAACATCGACATTAGTAGCTTATACGTAACAAAACCGTCGTGTAAAATTAATGTCGTGTACACGTATGGGTGTGTCGGGTGTTCCATACCACCTTATATAATCGTTCAAGCTACCGAGATACAGAGCACAGGTAACGTGGAGTACGTGAGTAACTGCACCTTACGTGATCCGTTCTTCCAATGTAACACCAATCGGTACATCATATATTTAGATCACCAACATGAATACTGTAGCGTGGATCTGCCTAGTCTTAATTCCAGCTTGTCCTTTCATATAGCCTACGAGCGCACGGGTGAGCTGGTTAGTTTAGGGCTCGATACTTATAGGTCTCACGACACACTACTCAACACCATCAAAACTGCCATAATCAATCCCAACTTTATCAATAAGCTGGGAATTGGTATAATTTCTTCGACGGTGATTACCACTGGAGTAGTTGCGATCGTGAAGATTATAACATATACCATCGTTAACCGAAGAGTGAACCAGGTATCCGAGCATATACCTTAATCTTTCAATATGATATACACCCCTCCGTTCCCAAGCAAACCTCAAAATTCAACGTAAATCTCGACTTCAAATTAATTTCTAGTGCTGGACGGGATTAATGATGTACTTGTGTGTCGTTGTTTTTCAGCTCCATACTTGCATGAGTGCTTTGGTCAACGGTAACATCATCAAGGGCGTGCTATTTAGATTATTTCAAGTTAATTATATTTAGATATTGATAAGTTCATAATTAAACGTAATTTTAAGTTACAAGCACTACAGTGTAATAGATTTTCTAGGAATTACCATTATTTTTTTTTTCTTTTCTATCTTTTGGTTTTATTGTCTACCGTTGCAAGTGATCTGCTAATTCACCCTAGTATTCAGTAACGGAACTCGTAAATTTCAAATAGTCTAGGTTCATTGTCTCTTGTTTTGCTTTGGTGTGTTCGTGGGCAACTCCCGTCGGTTATAATGAATCCCTTTTTGTTAGACCGTGACGAGTTCAAGGTAGAGTGTGATCTTCGATACATCAGAGGTCTCACATCAATCCAGCAGACTTTATTACAGGAAAGATTAAAGGCGGAGGAGGAAGATCCTACCGAGAAACCTCTTGAGGCACACGAGAATGCCAAGAAAAATCCAAGGCGGGAAGTAGCCGTGTGTGTGAGGAAGCTTCAAGGCATCCGTGAGAATTTTCTGGAAAAAATCAGTCCCGAAGACGATGAACGAGCTCGAATCTTGGAAATCGTGGATTCAAGATTGGTACATTTACGACAGCGGCTCTTGAGAATTGCACGATCTGTGGTAGCGGCTCCACTGACTGTTGGCCCGTTAGAGGCGTGTGATAAGTTGCAGCTAGTGGCACTGGAACTACGTGAGGGCAAGATAACATTGGATCAGTCGGTAACAGAGGCTCTCAACATTCAACTCCCAGCGATTGAAAGCGAAGATTCCCCTGGGGCTGCAGAGACCATTCAAGCTGGCCATCAATCCACCCCTCGTGCCAGAACCTCCAAAGATCGTGCTACCTATGTTCCCGACGAGAGGCAGACTGCTGGTCGAAGTACTTCGCATGATGTATCACCGCCACCGCCTCCCAATGCTTCGGTCAGTCAGCGCTATGAGCATTCCAATGCGACATTCGCATCTAACTTAATGCCTCTTCGTGATGAATTGGAACAGGTAAGACGTGAAATGTCACAGCGAGAGAGAGATCAGGCGGAGCCGTCCAATAACCGCGTGTACGAACTACTGCAAAGATTAGATGAACAACTTCTCCAATTACGCGCTAATCCCTCCGAAGCTCTTCAAACCCAAGGCCAACCACCGCATTCCATGCACTCCTATCGTAACATCCCTCCCCATTCCAATGACTACAATCACTCCCCCACTGGAAGATCCCACCCGGTTATACCCCCTGCCCCCTCCTGGTCGAGTCCTTCGTTATTTCATAAGATTCCCGTTCATAAGTGGAACATTTCCTTCAATGGTTCCACCTCAGGGATGGCCGTCGAGAGATTTATTTTCCAAGTCGAACACCTAGCTAGCTCTCATAAAGTCCCACTTGATCAATTAGTTGATGACTGCGGGTTTTTGCTTAGCGGCACCGCTAAAGATTTTTATTGGGTGTATCTTGAACGGTCACGGTGTCAAACGTGGGGGCAGCTCCGACAGGCGCTAATTGATCGTTTCCAAGATCGCCGCACGGAATTAAACACTCCCTAGAAAACCGAAAGCAAAAACCGCGCGAAGGATTTTTGGATTTTTATAACGATTTACTGAGTATGTCCCTGGCGCTTAAGATACCTCTTCAAGACCTGGAGTTAATGAACATTGTCAAGCGCAATATGCGTCCCGGACTACAAGCCGAGCTTGCCGGCGAAGAATTTTCACGCATCAACATGCTTATTCAAAAATGTGTGGCAAAAGAGGACTCTTGGAACCGAATAGGTTATCACCCGGAGAGTTTCTATGGAGAACGACGTAGAGTAAGCGAAGTCCATGTTCACGAGGAATCCACTTCATTTACCGAACCTGACTTGAACATTAACCGAGTTCGATTTGAGAACTCGAATGTGGCTGCATTACGTGGAACCGACGGAGCAACCAAGCCCCTGCATATGTCACAATCCCAATCAGTTCCATCCCGTACGTCCCGATGTTGGAATTGTCAGAGTAGTGAACACATGTTCTACAATTGCCCAAAAGACCGACAAGGGACTTTCTGTTATGGATGTGGGGCTCAAGATGTTGTTAAGCCAACCTGCAGAACTTGTTCGGGAAATGCGAGAGGGGAGATAAGTGGAGCCGCTTATCTCCCGAGATCCCTCTCAAGCCCACCTCCTCCTACAACGGAGGCCAGTGCCAACACCGACCCAGAACTCTATCGGCGTCAATCAAAGGGGTGGAGCCTTCCACCTCTGCACTAAACCCATCTTTCCCCGCTTCCCCAGTCCTCCTTAAGTCACTCCCTACGCGATCTAACCAGCGAATCTCCAAATATTTTAAACAAAAACGGATTCAAAAAGCCCAGGTGACGGCTTCTATTTTGACTCTCACTCCTGGAGATAACCGACCGTATGCCGACGTACAAATTGCAGGCATAGCGTTAAGGGGGTTACTAGACAGCGGTGCCAACATAACTGTCTTAGGAAGTGGCACATGGAAGTTTTTAGAGGACACCGGCCTGCAGGTGTCCGGGACCCCAACCTTCATCTCTACTGCCTGTGGATCGCAACAACAAATTATAGGCTCAGTTCGTGCCGTGGTGGAATTTAATGGTAAAACCCAACTTATGTCAATTTTTCTCGCTCCAAGTTTACAACAACCCTTGTATTTAGGCATTGACTTCTGGAAGAATTTTGGACTTCAACCGCACTTTGTATCCGAAGTCGCTCTAAACGATGAGTCTTTCATGGCCGCTAGCCATCATCTATTGACTGCAACCCAGCAACAGCGGCTGGACGTAGTGGTGCATCAGTTTCCTAGCTCCAAAAGACTTGGGTTGGGTCGTACGACGTTACTCACGCATTCAATCGACACTGGAGATGCTAAGGCCGTAAAACAACGTTATTATGCCGTGTCCCCTGCTGTTCAGGCAGAAATGTACCATGAACTTGATCGTATGATAGCTCTCGGAGTGGTCGAGGAAAGCAGCAGCACCTGGAGTTCCCCCATGGCCATAGTGCGCAAAGCAAATGGAAAGGCGCGCCTCTGCCTAGATGCGCGCAAGCTAAATGAGGTCACGAGAAAAGACGCGTATCCGCTCCCTATTATTGATAGTCTCCTCAGTCGGTTAGGAGAGACTCGTTATATTTCCAGCATTGATTTAAAGGACGCATTTTGGCAAATTCCCCTCGATCCCGACTCTAGAGAGAAAACGGCTTTCACTGTCCCAGGTCGGCCGCTGTACCAATTTGTTGTAATGCCGTTTGGGTTATGCAATGCACCTCAAACGTTGTGCCGATTAATGCACAAGGTAATCCCCTACCTCACCTACCTTTGAGGAGCATCTTAACCTGCTCACAGATGTTGCCAACCGGCTGGCCGTTGCCGGACTTACCATCAACCTTGACAAATCCAAATTCTTGTTGAATGAAATTGAGTACCTTGGCTATGTGGTTGGTCACGGGGTCCTGCGCGTCAACCCAAACAAGGTGAAGGTGATCGTTGAATTCCCAATACCTAAAACCGTCAGACAAGTAAGGCGCTTTCTGGGGGTCACGGGCTGGTATCGGCGATTCATTGCTAACTATTCAACCTTGTCGGCGAGCTTAACAGAATTGCTGAAGAAAAACAAAAAATTTGTCTGGAGCCCAGAAGCGCAAAGCAGTTTTGATTCTCTTAAAACCGCTTTAGTCACGGCCCCAATTCTCGTCAACCCTGACGTCTCTCGTCACTTCTACATCCAATGCGACGCTAGTACCACAGGAATAGGAAGCGTTCTTTTTCAGAAAGCCGATGATGGGACTGAGCACCCATTAGCCTTCATGTCTCAGAAGCTAAATGCTGCTCAGAGGAACTACAGCGTCACTGAGTTGGAATGCCTCGCGGCTGTTATGGCTATAAAAAAATTCCGAGCATACGTCGAAGGACATCCTTTCACGATCATCACCGATCATTCCAGCCTAAAGTGGCTCATGTCGCTGAAAGACTTATCAGGAAGACTGGCAAGATGGAGTCTCAAGCTACAGGCATACGATTTTGATATCGAGTATTGTAAGGGAACACAGAACATAGTCGCCGATACGCTCTCTCGACTTAATACCGAAGAAATTGATAACTTCGTGAAAGACAATCCAGATGGTGTGATGCATATTGATCTCTCCTCTGAACACTTTAAGGATCCCGAGTATCTAACGCTACGTCCCAAACCAGATTCTAATGTTAGGGAAGTACAAGGTCGTATCTATATCCAAACGAATGTAGGGTTAAAACATCTGTGCAGCGATGAGCACTGGCGACTCCTGGTTCCAATTCCAATGCGGAACTCTCTTATCTGTCAAGCACATAACCCGCCTCTCTCTGCCCATCTTGGTGCAGCTAAGGTCATCGAAAAGCTGCAAAGAGCTTATTATTGGCCCTCTCTTGCGAGAGATGTCAGGGACTATGTGCAGGCCTGCGAGTCTTGCCACATGAACAAATGTGCCAATACTACCATGCGCCCACCCATGGGGAAGGGGGTGGAGGTATTCCGACCATTTCAGCGAGTTTATGTGGACTTTATGGGACCTTATCCACGTTCCAAACAGGGGAACACCCATCTGGTGATCCTCCTGGACCAGTTTAGCCGTTTTGTCCTCTTGAAACCCCTCCGGCAAGCTTCGGCCCTCAATCTAATTGACTTTCTTGACAATAGTGTGTTCCATCTCTTCGGGGTACCCGAAACGTTAGTTTCAGACAATGGTAAACAGTTTGTATCCCGAGTATTGGCAGATCACCTCAAACACTTCGGGGTAACTCATGTGTTCACGCCAAAATACTCACCGCAGTCAATTGCGGTTGAACGTGTCAACCGTTCAATCTTATCTGCTATCCGCTCGTACTTAAAAACTGACCACAAAGCCTGGGACCTCCATCTTAACGAGATCACAGCCGCACTGAGAAATGTGTTTCACCCCACCACAGGTTTCACCCCGAACTTTGTTGTTTTCGGACGACATCTTGCGATCCATGGTTCAGACTACCAACTGATGCGTGACGTTCAGCACATTTCTGGTCAATACTCTACATCTTCAACCAGCGCGGATAACCTTTCCAATATACAACAAGATGTTATGCAGAATTTAAGTCGCGCTTACCAGCATAACGCCGATCGCTACAACCTTAGAAGCAAGGTACGAAAGTTTGCCCCGAACCAAAAAGTTTACGTCCGCAATTTCACACAGAGCGATGCCACCAAAAACTTTAACGCTAAGCTCGCACCCAAATTTATTCCCGCAAAATTATTGAAACCCATCGGAACGGTAGCTTTTGAGGTGGAAGACCCGAATGGTAAACTTCTTGGAGTCTACCACGTTAAGGATATTCGCTTCTGAATTCAGTTCTTTACGATTTGTAAATTAACATGGCCCGGGTGGAGTCATTAGTCGTCATCGTTTCCTACTCGTACAAGGTATTGCTAAATACATGTCAATCTCGTTCAACCATTCATATGAGTCAGAAGCCCGGTTTGAGACGTTCTCAGGGTGTGGGACGTCCCCACGATTTGTGACGAAGGATATTTTCCAGAGACACCGCCTTACCAAACCTCGTCGCGTTTCAGTTTCCTTCGTCCCAAGTTCAATGCCACACATAAATTCACCCATTTACAAAGTCATTTTTTTATATGTTTTCCGTTCTGCTAATCACGCAAAACCTCAATTAGTAAAACTTATATTTTCTCACACTTCGTTTTGTTTCCAAATTTAGTAAAAGCATGTGTCTTAACTTTAGTCTAGACATATGCTTTACATAAAATTTCTCACAGCTCGTTTTTGCAGTAGATTGCAAAAACGTATTTTAAAAACCCTCAATTTGTCTATTTTTTCGTCTATTAAACTGTAATTTAGTAATTTTTTAAATTAAATAGTTTCCGTTGTTTAGTTGTGGGAAAATTAATTTTTCTTTCTACAATTAACTGGTTGTCTGGAATTGGGTTTCTTTTATTAACATCATTATGTTTTTTTTCTTTGTTTTTTTGTTGAGGGATCAAATAGAACCGAGGTTTGGAGGAAAGTTAAAGAATGGTTGGTCGGGAGTCTCAAAAAAATCACCACGGTGCGCGAACGGGGAGATATACCTTGTATTTGGTCGAGATACGTTGTTCGTTTTTTATTATTTTTGGTGTGTTTATTTTTTTTTTTTATTATTTTTTTTGGTGTTTTGCTGATATGTGTTTGATTTGCATTTGAACTAAATTAAGTGATAAACTTAGGAAGTAAACTTACCTTTAATTATATATAAAAAGAAAAATTAAGTTAATTGTTTTATGTGTTCCAGTTCAATTGATTGGATTAAATTATTGAAAACATTGTTTCAAATAACGTAGAATATATAAATAAATATTATCTGTGGATAATTGTATCTAATTGCAAGTATATTGGTTTGATTACTTAACGCAATCTAAAAGTAAACCAAAAACAATTGATGTAATAAAAACAAAATTTTGAAACGTTTATTATAAGTGGTTAATGACAATAGTCGTAATTCAATGCTCAAAATAAAAACATAAGAAAACTAATTATATATTATAAAATTTAAAAATATTAATTGTGTACCGTGGTATCTAATTGCAAGTATGTTTTCTTGTTTACTTATGTAATATAAAAGTAAACCCAAAACAAATTAATTTAATATAAAAAAAAAAGAAATAATAATTTTGGAACGTTTATTATAAGTGGTTAATGACAATAGTTGTAATTCAATCCTTAAAATAAAAACCTAGGATAAAAGACAAACTAATTATATATTATAAAATTTAAAAAAAAAAATATTATCTGTGTACCGTTGTATCTAATTACAAGTATATTTGCTTGTTTACTTAATGTAATATAAAAAGTAAACCAAAACAAATTAATTTAATAAAGGAAAATTTTGTAACGTTTATTATATGTGTTTAATGACAATTATTGATAATAAGAAAACATGCGTGTGTTCTGTTAGAAAGTTTGTGAGTCGAGGAATGGTTATTGAAACTGAGAAGATACTAATTAACATCGATTAGAATAACCGCACTTGTTTCTTCTCCTAATCAGATACACCACAGCTATTTTGGTGTTCTCATGTTATGATATCTTGTGATGACATGCTTATGATTTATGTGCATAATTGGTAAAAATTGAATGCAGGCAGTGTTTTTATTGGAAGTTTTTCTATTTGCGGTATTTTTATTCTGGATAATTCTGGCAGTACAAGGAAATTATGAGATTTTGGATATGAAGGTGAAGGCGTAAATGCAACAATTAGTAATAACGACGGATGTTTAAATGTCAACTCAAGTCTTGGATCAATAATGTGAGTCTATTTATACTAAACAAAGAATATATTTATAATTTATTATTAGATCGATTAATTTTTTTTTGCTATTAAATGGATTTTGATGCAATAGTTTCTCATAATAAATAAAGCTTAGGATTATTAAATATTAATTATTCATCCAGTTTCGATATAGAAAGTTCTGTTTCCGTATTTACGCTCTTATATAAGTACTATCAAACGGAAAAATAGCATGTTTACTGAGTGGCTATAATTAAGGTAATTGCTTTAATTCGGGGTAAACGTGATCATGTGTTATTTAGAAACAATTCAGGCACCAGAAATTTTGTTTTGTCTTTGGTAATGTAATTTTATTCCCCATCACAATAATGACCCCTGATGACTCAGCTATAAACCCCGTGGAACTACGGGTATCAAAAGTGATCATGCTATTAGATCTAAATACCGTTATCACCCGCGTTACAAAGGTGAAGTCTACTTATTTAGTTTTAGTTTCTTACTGGTATAACATGAATTGAGTGAAAACGCTTAGATCGAGATGAGCGACAGGTTGCAGGTGTTCCTTCAGAACACGCAATTACGCGTACAAACAAACTAGTCGTAGAGTAGTTTGAGAACATGGCGTATGGAGCGGCAAGGTAAGTAGGGATGGTAGTCTACTTTAAATCAGGTATATATTGTTGTAACCGCTCTCTTCTAGGATTACCTGACTACTGATTCAATCCCACGACAGAAAAAGGCTGAGCCAAGCCGATTGAGCGGGAATCAGATATGGTCAGGTAAACAAATCTCTAACTCTAGTAAGTGCCATCTTTTCTCACATCTGAGGGATCTAGATGGCGCTGCTGATCGTTATACATTTTAGGAAAATAATAAAATAATTTAATACGATTATATGTGCGATATAATCCTTGATGAGCACCAATAGGCGAATTATGAAACTCTCGAATCACTGTTTCAATTTCATCCGAATTATTAAGGACAATAATATTATTAGAATCTTTTACGCGGAATTGGTTTTGGTTTTCAAATTTACGACGCGAGACATTTTGTCTATCATTTAAATTTGATAAATTTTCTTCTTTTGTTCTTTTATTTGTTTCTTCTTCACTATTTAAATGACTGGAGGCTAAAAACCTATCATTTAATGAATTGTAATTTAAATTTGGTAAACAATTTTTGTTTAACGAGCTGCTATTAGAATTAATTGGTTTTGAACCTGAAAATGCGGAAGGAGAGTTGGCCAAACTTTCATTCACACTTACGGTTGATCTATTTTGACAATCCATGTTACGCTGCACATGTTCATCGAGACGAGAGGTAGCTAATCTTTCGCTGGAGGAGACAGGCGTAGCGTTGAAAAATTGTGATGACTGTGGATCTAACGAGTGATGTGCATTTTCACTGGAATAATCCTCAGTATCATAAGAATTTGAACTCAAATTATTATCATTATTCTGATCAATTAATATTTTGACTGTGCTGTAGTAATGGCGTTTATTTCAGGAGTACGATTTAAAACAATTCTACTTAGAGCATCTGCATTTGTATTAGATTTTCCCGGTTTATGAGTTATATCAAAGTCATACTCTTCTAACTGTATTCGCCATCTCATTAGTCGAGATGCCGGATTCTTAATACTATTCAACCAAACTAAAGGCTTATGATCGGTAAAAATATGAAAATGTCGACCATACAAATATGGACGAAAATATTGAACACTCCAAACAATTGCAAGAAGTTCCTTCTCAATAGTCGAGTAATTTACTTCTGCAGAATTTAGTGTTCTACTTGCAAAAGCGACTGGAAGATCGTTTCCTTCAGATAATTGTGACAAAACACTTCCTATGGCGGAATCGCTTGAATCACAAGTGAGAATAAACTCTTTCTCATAATTTGGATACTGCAATATTTGGGGTTTTATCAATAAACTTTTCAAATGACGAAACGATTCATCTTGAAAAGCTTCCCATTTAAATACAGCATTTTTCTTTAATAAATTATATAACGGCTTCGCTATTTTTGAATATTCGGGACAAAATTTACGATAATATCCAACCAACCCGAGAAACGATTGCACATCTTTAGTAGACTTTGGTGTTGGATAATATCGAATTGCATCAATTTTCGAAGGGTCTGGTTTTATTCCTTCTGGTGTGATAATGTGTCCTAAAAAATATACTTCACGTCTTAAAAATTGACATTTATTAGCGTTTAATTTTAATTTAAATTTTCTAAAGCATTTGAAGACATCAATCAATTTTAAATTATGATCATCTAAATTTTTCCCATAAATTACGACATCGTCTAAATAGACTAAACATTTTACTCCCTTAAGTCCACATAGAATATTATTCATCAAACGCTGAAAAGAACTTGGGGCATTTTTCAAACCAATACTCATTCTAGTAAATTGATAATGACCAATACCATCTGAAAACGCAGTTTTTGGTCTATCTTCAACAGCTAATGGAATTTGATGGTAACCGTTTGCTAGATCTATCGTACTGAAAAAATTACTACGGCCTAATTGCTCTAATATTTCTGAAATATTTGGTAAGGGATAACAATCACCAACGGTAATATCATTTAAGCGACGATAGTCCACGACAATTCTCCATTTTTTTTCCTTATTTGACGATTTTTTCGGAACACAAAGCAGTGGAAAATTTCACTGGGATTCGGACTCTTCAATAATCCAATCACTCAGCATCTTTGCAGTTTGACGTTGAATTTCTTCATGAAGAATTTGTGGTTGACGATATTGTTTAATATAAACTGGTTTAGAGTTCGGAATAGTATTAATATAATGACTAGTTGCATTTGTAACCGAAAGTTTATCTCCATCTAAATAGAACAGATCATTGAACTCACGACAAATTTTCATAATAGATTCTCTTTCATAACCGTTTAAATGATCAGTTTGTATTATTGATTCTAATTTTGTTAATCGTTCATTTATATTATTCTCCTGATAATCAACACGGTATAAATTATAATCATTAATAGACTTAGTTTCAATATTTATATTTTTTTGAATTTTAACAGGATATTCATTACTATTTACGATACTAACAAAAGCTGATTTATTTTTGATTTTCACAATTGAATTTGCAAGATACACACCAGGGCAAATTTCTCCAGAAAAACAAACTCTCTCAGTTCCATCAGGATAATCAAATTTAACATTTGTTATATATTCAATCCTAGCAGGAATTGTTGTAGAATCCTTATCTACCATATCGACTTCTTCGTTTCTCCCAACTAAATTATATGAATAAACATGCCTACCAATTTTTATTTCTAAACTATTTGAATCGAAATCTAATTTACATTTATTTGCTAATAAAAAATCCTTTCCTAAAATTCCATGAACTGGAATTGGCAATTTTTCTTTTATAAGATGGAACTTATGATTTACATAGATGTTGTTTGGAAACCTTAAGACAGCGTCAAAAGCCCCAAGAGTTTCTGAAACATCATTAGAAATTCCACGATATTTACATTTTTCTGCTGGATAAAAAACTACATCACTATCAATATATTCGGAGTTCATTATAGAAATATCAGCACCCGAATCAATGATAAATAAATATTTTCCTTTTTTAGTGGCGACATCAATCGAAATTTGAAGATACGATTTATCTTCACCATTAACAGAACTTGTAAGAACCTTTTTCGATATAATATTTTTAATTGCAACACAGTTTGTTGAATTCGTTGAGGCATTTAATTTTTCAAAACTACGAAGAAACTTATTGAATGGTAATAATTCATTGATTGTATTTAAAGACATAAGATTATTAAACGGAATGTTACTATCTTTTTCTAACATTAAACACTCTAATTCTGAATGTCTTGGATCCGTTGAGGAGCGTTTAACTCTCCGGACCGTTGATCGTTTTCCGAATGATCGTGATTACTATTATCAACACTTCTAAAATCAATATTTCTCAAACTGGGTTTAACTCGACATTGTTCCACCATATGGTTTGAACGCTTACAATACACACAAAAAACTCGCTTGTAATTATTTAAGGAATGATTGCTATGTTTTTCAAAATTTGAGTTATTAAATGTTCTCGCTGAACCAAAAGGATTTGAATTTGTATTATTACATGGAAAAATATTATTTCCATTTCTACTAGAATTATGAAAATTATTAGATTGCTTAAAATTTGAATTATTATTATTAAATGATGATGAAGTACCTTGTAATGAATTACTAAATGTTTTCGTATTAAATCCTTGAAATTTTTTCAATTGATAACATTTTAATGCACGGTGTCCACGCTTGTTGCAAAGCTGACATAAATTATTTGTATTACTAACATGAATAGGATCTTGAATAACTGACTCAGATTGCTTAAGAAACGCTTCTTCATCGATTGCTTTATTTACCGACTCCAATAAAGAAGTAAATTGACAAGGTCTAACTAACAATTTTATATTATTTTTTAAGCCTCGTTCAAAAGCACTTAAGGCAATTTCAGAATTTATTTTCTTAATATCGTTCGTAGAATCAATACCCTTAACAAATGAACAAGTCTCGTTTAATTCAAACAATAACTTTTCTACTCTGCGTGCATAAGATCTTACACTTTCGTCACTGTTTTGACTAATTTGACTCAACTCACTTTGGATAACTTCAATTGAACGCTTTGTTTTAAAATTTAAAATTAATTTTGCTTTAAGAGAAGCCCAATCAGATGGAGCATCATATTTAAGAATTTCATACGCTTTATCAATTAATTTAGTTTTAATAAATCTAAAAAATTTTGAATGTTCAGATTCATCCAATGCTTCATGAAGCATATCACAACATTCCAAGAAATTTTCTAAATTCGATTTACCATCATATTTGTCAATAATCGAATTACACTCGTTTAAATTAAATTTTCCCATTTTATTCGAAACAAAATCTATTTCTTTCGAATAATCACTCAAAAATTTAGAACTTAATGAATTTAATGAAGAAGATTGTACTGTTAACTTATTATTTAATGACGTACTTGGTTGTACAACGTTATGTTCGAGATTTATGTTAATTTCACTCTCATCCGTTACTGTTTCATTTGTTTTATATTCAATCACTCTTAGCCGTAATTCTTTTGTTTCAACTTTATAGTTTTTTATTTTATTTACATCATTGCCTGACATTAATATAAATTGATTCACATTCACTTTATTTTAGCAATAATATTAATAATTTTAAATAAATAATTAAGTAGTTTATGTAAAAAATGACTCACCAAATTTATCTTTCTGACAAAAGATATAAATTCTTAATCCTAATATACAAGCAATATCCTTAACTAATCCTTAACTTACAGCGTTGGAAAAACACATCTGTGGAGTGATATAACTTGCACATTTCAATAACACGGTAGTAATGATGATTTTTGCAGTTAACGATTTATTGATCTTGATTTATTTTATTTATTGTAGTAGTAAAATTGACTGTTTTAATTTTATATGATGATTGATGAAATATGTATTGATTTTTCAAAATGATGATATGAGCATTTGATTATTAATTATTTGGCTTATAGGAAATAACTGGATACGTTGATAATTTTTTGTTGCGTATGATGAAAACGTAATCTGGTGTACGTACTATTATTTGCATAATTGATTTTTTGTTGTATGTTGAACCAAATTTTCCATTGAACTCATGGCGGTAACGCCAAATTTCTTCATTAATTATGATGACGTAACTGGATTTATTTTTTGTAACTTTGAATATTAATGTTAATAAATTTTTAATATTCCAATCATCCGATTTTTACTTGGACATGTGGTATTTTTTGAGGTATGCATGGCTTTTATCTTTCAAAAATTTTCACAATTTCAATAAACGAACGCTGTCACCAATGTTATGGAAAAGACTCGATTTGTTGAAGAAAAAGAATGATTAATAATTGATTTTATTTAATTTAAGATAACTTTACAATTTTTATTAACACTAACATTATAAATTGGTTAACCATTATAAAATGCAAACTACATACCTCGACCACGGTTTAATTCCAAGTGGACGAATTATATTATTAATTAAATTAAGTATCACAAAGTATAATAAACACAGACATACTTAACATTTACAGTACTTATATTATTATACATATTTATATTATTAAATAAATACGTAAACAGAAATGCGCGTAAAATACAAAGACATAAGTAAATTATATATTATATAGAAAGTCAGGGATGTGGAACCACAACATTTGTTTCTTGATGATGATGACATAAATTTATAAAATCCTTACAATTTCAAATTATGTAACATGTTGTTATATAATGAAAATAAAGAATTTATACTTAACAAAATTACTAATAAAACAATCAACAAATTATTTCATTATCAAAATAAAACAAAATATATTATTTTACTTTTGTTTTCATTATAAAAAGTAAAATTATTTTGAAATGCTAAATTATCATTTTATAATTTTAAACTTGAATTATTGTTAAATTGAAAATTTAGTTCATTCAGAAATATAAACAATTATGTACGACACAGATGCATTTCGTTTTGCTTTATTTTAGGTTTGAGAATTATGGATCTTAATCTTTACTTTACATTTTACTATATTTTTAGGTTTGAGAATCACAAATCCTAATCTTTACTTTACTTTACATTTAACCTTATTCTTAGGTTTGAGAAACATAAGTCTTAATCTTAACAAATCTTAATCCCAATCTCACTGAGATCATAAAGAGCAAATGCTTGATGCATCGCATTACACTCGATTCTGGAGCAAACCACGAACCACGTTATGGGTATTATAAAAACATGAAAATCTTTCAAAGTCAACCATTTGTTGACGAACAGGTTGGTCCTTACCGGTTATATAAAACCACGGTTTGTCGTCAACCATATATTACTCTTTACAGCTATCTCTTCTAATGGAACGCGTTCTATGTAAACATTGGTCATAATTGGTCAGACAACTCTGTTCTGTCAAACCACCATCACTTTCGTTTCGCTACCATATCTACACATTCCGGACCATATATACACTCAACGTAGCTACATTTCTAAAAATAAACTTATAGTTCACTCCCACCAGATGTAAATATTGGTCTCAGGCAACTTCGTTCTGTCAGACCTTTAAAGCTTCATTTACGTTACTTTATTGAACGGTGTCTAACTTATCAGTCCAAGCCTTTAGATTCATCCCTAGACTTACTTCGATAAGCAACCCTTGTAAAAAAAATGATAGAAAACGATGAAAACCGATAGAGTCGTTTTCTATCGTTTCCTATGCGGTTTTTGAATGAGAATCAATCGGTTGGAATCGTTTTTCCCGATAGAAACTGATGCGAACTTTTACGTTTACGTAACAATATTATATAAAGCACAATAAAATTACTTCTTCAAAATTTAACAATTCATAGTTTTACAAAGATTGTCGTTAACAAAACGTTTATCTTTTAAATTTGTTTTGTTGATTTTAATAATGTTAAAAATATGAAAACCAATAAAAACAGATCCCTCCATGCGGGAGAAATATAAACCTAAAATCTTAAATGCTTTGGAATTTTTCATAATTTGGCTATAATTCGCTTGTGTCTATCAATGCCTCATCCACAGTACGGTTATTCCAGCCTAACTTAACCAAGCCTACATTTGTGTGCATTTCGACAAATATTTTCTAGACTTTACGCACTTTTGAAAAAAAAATTTATAAATAATTATCAAAAAACTGAGCTCATTGTGTTGTAAGTTATGGAATTAATAATATTTTAACAATATCATCGAATCAAATAGATCTACCATAATATAATTTAGTCATTTAATTTATTTTAATTTTATCAAACCAAAATAATTTAAATTAAAAGAGTTGCGGAAAAACATTCTATGTTTTTGCAACGTTAGTAATAAACCAAACTGTAATAATTTCTTCAATAATTATTTGTTTCTCTGAATTTGAAAACTCTGAAACGGTTTTAATTGAATTAAAAGACATATGTATTATGAATAATACATTCACATTATAATTATTTGTTTCTCTGAATTTGAAAACTCTGAAACGGTTTTAATTGAATTAAAAGACATATGTATTATGAAAGTTTGTTCTTTTCAACCTATAAAATCCAAGTTTATTGGAAAAGGTTAAGAGTTTAATTTATATACTACAGATGATGAAAGCATAGCTTTCGAAATGCGTATAAAGTGAAAAATAATAAAAACTCAGTAAACAAGAAAAAGGTGCTTATACATTCTTTATTTAAAAAATTAAATGAAACCGTTTTTTTAAATAAATTATAAACGGCGGATATTTGTGTATTTGAAAAAAAAAATAACATAACGAAATCGTTAAGTTTTTGTTCATAGGGCAATTATTTTGGTGTTATACTGAAATACTCTGTAACTTCCATTGTCAATTTATGCAATTGTGCTTAGATATGGAGTTATAATAGTTATACATAAAGTGATAATTCTTTTACAAATTTAAGTTATATTTGATTAAAAACGCAATGGCACGTTCAGGAAGCCCAACACGTTTTAATGGTTATGATGATGATACAATGTATCAAAATATGAATTATGCACAAGATATAAATGAACAGATGCGCGTACCAAAAAGAATAAAAGCTACCGGAGAATATTTCGATGAACATGAATTGTTATCGAATAATGGTGCTATGAATTCATGGAATTATTCGGAAAAATTTGATATGACTGTACCTGATCGAATCGTTGTTATCGGACAGGACCAACATTTAGGTAAACGTGTTCAATTTGTGTTTAAACCTTCCTTTTTTTCCAATATTTATATAATCATGTCTAATATGCCGTTTTTATTTTTATTTAATTTCAATTGAACATTTAATAATATAACTATTCAAAATGGTAATACTTATTTAACAAAAAATATACATAATTATTTGGCTGAATTTTTGTTGAAAACTATGAAGTATTTACAGGAACTCGATCAGCACCGCGAGAAATTATATTAGATAATTCAGTTTTACCAACGGAGCCTGGTTCTGTGCGGGTATCTACACCACCTCGTGTTATTAGTTTATCTGAACATCATTTTCCTTCAGCATCAGATGAACCTCGAAATACATCACAAAACTTACAGAGTGGAGATCATACACGAAATGTGATAATTAAGGATGATGAACGGCAAATAGTGCGAGCAAAACGCCTTGCATATACTGGAAATGATTTAAGTCTTGACCAAAGGTTGGTAGTTTTAAATAAAAAATAATGGTAATAAGTAAGGGACATTAACGATACCATTAAAATTATAGAAATTTCCATATTTTCTTACAACTGTTAGCTTTAGATAACTTGGAATCAGGCCTCAGGGTGGTAAATGTTAGGCTAAATCATGATTAGTTTGTTCCTACGTTCATTCAACAACTAACTGCAGGATCTGCTGCTTCGCACATTGTTCAATACACCTCAAGTCAACAAGACCTCCGGTAATTGAAATTTAAAAGGAATTTAATGCGAAACTGTCAAAATTAAAACGTAATAAAGCATTCATTTTTCATCGACTAGATGATATCAGAAATTATTGCACATTCACTACCATGTGCAATCATTTCTTATATCTTATGAAATCGATCTTATGAGAAATGAATGCTTTATTACGTTTTAATTTTCACAGTTTCGTATCCTTCCAGCCCTATCCATCGAACCGTATCCTTCAGATGGTTTGAGCTTGTTCAAATAATCAGGAGGACTGAAGACATACCGCGGGACTGGAATAAAAAATGACAGTATAGAACTCTCAATGATGTGTACGAATAGGGAACGAAATATCAATTTTTTTAAAGTCGACGCCGGCTTAAGATAAGGTGTTGCAGGGGCATTTCCTCTATACTATAATCCGACCTTGGCCTATGTGTGCCATTAAACGTGAACGTGAACGATTAAAATGACGAACGTTGTGAATATTCAAGCTGGTTAGCTCCCCAACCTCAATTTATTTATATACGCCACCAAAAAAATAAAACTGACTTAATTTAATAAAACATTTATCTTAACTGAATCAAAGCTTGTATTTTTCTTAGCTTTAATTTTTAGTTCCAAAAAAGTTACTCGAAACTTAATATAATTTCAGTCGTGGTGATACTCCACCAATTGGAAATTCTTTAGTCGAACAGTTAACACCATCCGAAGAAGTTATTCATTTAAGACGACAAATGGCTAAAATCAACCGACGTGTCTTAGCAATTGAACTGGAAACAGAACAAAGACAACAAAGGGAACGCATCGTTTACTGTATAGGGTTGGCGTATTTCCTTATTAAAGCAATTATGTGGTTAAATAGAAATTAATGGTAAAAGAGACAACAGTTTTTTTTAAATTAAAATTACTTTTATTTATACACATTTTATATTATTTACAATTTTTAAAAATCATAATTAGAATTTCGTATTTAGACTGCGTTCCAATTGATGCTAAATTGTGCTAAACGTGCTAAATCAATTTTGTCAACTTTTTATTTGACTAAATCTATATTTTGTATCTAAATGATTTTAAAGAAATTGATGTTTTGAACAATATCGGACAACTAAATCACATAAATTAAAATTGAAATCGAGCGGGTGGGTTTGTTAAATAAAATTTAGATTTAGCAGTTTAGTAAAATTTAGCAGCTAATTGGAACCCAGTGTTAGAAAACAAATTACACTAAATTTAAAAGGAAAATGTTATAGTAAATTAAAAAAAGGAAATTAAAACTTATAATTGAAAAAATAAAAGTTTATGTATAATTGTAAAAAGAATGAGTATTATTAATTTTCATTTTATTTCCATTTTACTAATATTAATTTATTTTAGAGTATTTAATTTTTCTTTGTAAATAATTTTTTTCCAATATCCTTTAAGTGTTGAAAAAAATAATCGATTGCACAAATAGCTAGTAAATATTCGAGTACAGAAGTTATAGATTTATCTGAGTATTATTATTTTTATTATAGCATTTTCGTTTTAAATATATTTTTTTTTAAATTTAAATGATCGGAAATTTTCATTTTTCGGTTTTCGATGACATTGAAAATTAATTTCAAAAATTTCGATTTTGACTGTTTTTATTTTTATATATTTAATTTTTTTTTTAAATAAAATGTTTGCTTTGAATAATATTATTTGTTCCTACACTAGAATTTATCTTGGATTAAACTTTATAAAATAAAAATTTAGGTTATCTTCCTAGTGGCAGTTGTTTGTTAGAAAATTAAGGTTGTTTTGATTTTATTCATCGAAAATAGTTGAATGTCTGGCAACTACAAGTTTTTCATTTATCTTTATTTTGTTAGTGCTCGTTTCTAAAATTGAACCTTGTGCCTAACTTGTGAGATGAAAGATATGATTCGGAGATTATTTATAAAATAGAATTTTTCAAATAATTAGAAATGAAAATTTTTAAAGAAAAACCAAAAATTCGTTTAGTTTTATCGTAAAATAAAAGTATTCGTAAGTAAAAGTAATAAATTAAAATAGTTTGTTTTTTTTTCTTCTTTTCTTTTCTCTTCTTCTTATTTAATTAAATTAATAGTTACGATTCTATAAAAGAGTGAACTTAAACGCGGCAGTGATTTCATTTTTCGTTAACTCTTTTAAAATAATTACTTCATAAAAAACACAGTCAAATAATTAATTTTAGCAAAATATCTCTACGTATATAAATAGTTTAAAACAAATAATTTAAATTTATAATCGTCGATCAGTACTATTACTCCATGAAACTTGATTTCTAGGTGTTAATCTCAGTGAATTTCTATCATCCTCTTCAACTGGTTCATAGGCTTGGTTTAATTGTCCCGTTGTACCATACAATTGCTGATTTGGACCACCATTTTGGTCGAATATCTCTTTAACGTTAATACCAGCGTTTGATATTCGATGATTTCGAACTGGCGCTACTAAATTGTTATTTAACTAGAAATAAAAATTGAAAGAATTAAAATTTGTTTTGAGTAAATAAAATATTATCAAAAGTGAGCGTGTTACTGTCAGTAACTTACTCGAAAAATAATCAAATTTAAAAAAATGTTAAATCAAAACGATTTCAATGTCCTTTTCTCCGTTTTGGTGGAGGAACAGGTGTACAATGTACATACATCTGAATTTCATTTTGTATTCGATGAGCACAGCAAAGTTTTCATTTTTCAGACCGTGTATCATAGCGTCTGACATATAAACTGCTAAGTCGATTTTCATATTCAAAAGCTAAAGACTTGTAACTGAACGATCGACACTCAACACAAATTTGATAGAAATTCGGATAGAAATTTGATAGAAACCTATTGATTTTCTTTGTTCTCTATTGAATTTTCATATTCAAGAGCTAAAGACTTGTAACTGAACGATCGACACTCAACACAAATTTGATAGAAATTCGGATAGAAATTTGATAGAAACCTATTGATTTTCTTTGTTCTCTATTGAGAGTTGCTGAAAAGGAAGTGGTGAATTTTTTAGAGGGGGCGATCGATCATATAGTCATAGTCTGATATGAAGACTGCTAAATCCTTTATGCCATCCTCATGTTCAAGAGTTGAATACTTTTTGAAAAAACCAATACTATCAAATGATCTGCTTCGTAGAAATCTTTAGTGTTTAGATCGCTTGATCCCAACATGTAACTTCGGCGGCCTGAGAAAGCCAAACATTCTCCCACTATGTACGGGACTTTTTCGTTCTCTTCAAGACAAAATTGACATGTTGGATCATTTCCTACTCCAAAATTCACCATGTGTTTATCCACATGATGATGACCTGTCAGTAGCTCCATTAGTAGCATCCAGTCTGAGGAAGCGACCGCACAAGACCTGCAAACTCGCTGTAGGCATTGTCCTGAAAGCACCAGTAATACGTAAGCAAGCAAGACAAAAACCCACTTCAGTTTTTTGATTGCGTTCCCCAACAAATTTCTTTAGAATCATACAAGGAACGAATTGTTGGCAATGGGTCTGACAACTCCTTTATATTTGGTTTCAATATGGGCAGCCCAGTTGAGGCGGTTGTCATGAGTTACTCTAAGTGCAAGAGTTATACTAATGAAGAAGTTACTGGCTAACTAGCCATTTTAGAATTATCTTCGGAAAACGATATATATCATCGCGAGATATAATCGAGATCCAACCTTAAGGAGGAAATCATTCTTTTCAATAATTACAACATTGTAAAAGCGATAGTTAAACTGCAACTACCTAATATTTTCCAACTGTTCCTAATAATCTAAAAAAACTTCACAGAAAACTTTCAATTTAACAAAAAAGTATCTTTTGAATTCCTTGTGAAAAACGAAAAACTAAGTGATATTTTCTTTGATGTTGAACAAATGTTGCCAACAATGTTGAAATTAGTCCATTAAAAGAGATTCATGAACAAATGTAGTAGTGTTTGAACATATGTGCATTAACCTTGCAAATTTTGAGGAATTTTTTTTACATCAATTCATTAGTTTTTAGGCAATTGTTCTGCTTATTTAGATTCCTTTATTTAGATTTGAATCTCAAAACGTTGAATAATACCAACAAAGTGAGGGTAGATTCTGAATTGTTTTTCATAAATCTAATCCTTCGTTCTTTTCAAACCGACGTAATTTTTTATTTTCTGAAACAAATTGTTTTTTCATGATAATTGTCATGTATAATTGTCATCTATAATTTCTGTTGGTTATTATTTCATTGCCACGGTAGTGGTTGTAGTATGCGATTAACTGTGGGGAACGACCAATTGTCTTAATTTTTTAATAATATAGAACTAAGAATAGTTAATTTTATGATTGGATAAAACAAAAAATTTAAGCCAACATTATTGAAAAGGATTGGAAAACTATCTTCAAATAAATACACAAATATTCATAAATCACAATTTATTAAAAAAGATTTATAAGGTTATTTCAACACATCTTGGATTTCTCTACTCTACTCTACTGTACTCTACTTTACTCTATTCTACTCTGCTCTGTTCTACTTTCCTCTACCATACTGTACTCTACTCTATTCTACTCTAATATACTCGTCTCTACTTACTTAACTCTACTCTACGCTACCCTACTCAAGGTTGGCATGATACATATCAATGATATATATCCGATATATATCATTGATATATATCACGATATTTATTCCCTGATATATATCATGATATTTATAAAAAATTAGTGGTTAACTGTTTCTATCTTAAAGATGGATATACCGTTAACAGTGGCAACAATATGCGCGCAAAATGCATACCTATCATATGGAACAACGTCTTTATTCATGTAAATTTAATTATTTTGAATGTTTTTTTTTAATGAAACTAAGACTTTATCACTTTAATATTTTGTTTTATTTTTCCAAATATATTTTCGATCTCTAGGAGATCTTCTTCAGGGAAGAAGATCTAGAGATCGAAAATATATTTGGAAAAATAAAACAAAATATTAAATTGATAAAGGCTGTTTTCTAAACCAAAACTTATTTGAAACTTATTTGTGGAGACTTACTTATTTGAATAAGTAATCTAAAGAGGTGACTTATTTGAAATTTTTTTTTCATAGAAAAATCTAATTTGATTTGACAGTGTCATGTTTGTTTACTAAATGATTTTAAGGAATAAAACTTCTTTTTGGAACCGTAATAAAATTAATAGAATTATTTAAAATGAAAAAAAATAGTATTAAAAATTCTTTAATTGATCAAATTAAATAAATCGTTCTAATTAAATTTATTTTCGAATTTGCTTTTATGTGCTGTCAAATTAAGTATGCTAAATCATTTAGAATAGCTTTTAAATGCTTATTTAAAATGGCGGTGAATAAGTAAGTCTACATAAATAAGTTTCAAATAAGTCGTCGTTTAGAATAAAGCCAAAGTCTTAGTTTCATTAAAAAATTCAAAATAATTAAATTTAAATTACACTTTAACTAGCTAAAAAGTAAAAAATTATAATTTATTCATGTAACTCTCCGAATTTGTTTCGGGTTATTTTACAAACAAAATCGAATGAATGTTTATTTCAATATTTCTTCAGTAGATTGGGCATTTGTCGATTTAAAGTTTGAATGGGTATTGAGTTGAGTTGTTAATATTATATCCTTGGTTTGTTGTAATAAAACGACAAACGGGGCCGGGTTATATCCCTTCGAGTAAACGTCAGATTGAAGGACCTATTTTGAACAAAGTTTATTCCGAAACAATGATTGAATGTTAAAATAAATATGATGGAGAAATTATATCCTTTGGATGGAATGGAGTAACATACATAACGAACCAATAATATTTGGTTATTTATTTTGAAACTCAGTCCCGTGAATTTGCACTTCCTTATTGATACACTTTTGATGCATCTGGTCAGAAAAATCATATATCATAAATCAGAATTCCTTAAAGAAAATGCCTTGGAATCAATTTCTAACGCCACTAAAAAATTTGGAGTATCAGTAGTCAGTACGAAGCGTAGTTACAGATAATACTAGTAATGTTGCTAAAATGAGAAGTTACGCAAAAGTTGACTTAAAACAATATGGATGCTCAGAACATATATTAAACCTATTGACATTGGCTTGGGACAATTCTGCATTTACTGGTCACATTTTATGTGTAATAAAATATTGTCGAAATAAACATTTACCTACCCGTGCCGCCTTTGCAGAAGAAGCACTGTGAAAGAAACTAATTTTTAACCCATGGAACACGATGACCAGTGCTAACAAGTCATTTTTAAAAAATCGAGGTAATCTGGTTCAGCTATGCCAAGACTGTAAACAAAGATGACAGAGATCATGACATAACTAAAATTATAAATGAGATTTGCAATGGCGCTTTTAACTGAATCTACACTATTTCCCAAGTATGTATTTGGATCTCAGTTTAGAAATACACTACCAATGGTATTGACGATGCAAATTGGCCATATAAACAGGCTTTTTATCGTTATGTGAACAGCTTCTTAGTGCATTTCCGGCTACCGCGTCTAAGCAAACGAGTTCGTCCTTTGGAGTGCTGCAATCGAAGGTAAGTGATATGACGTTTTAATTCTTCTTCGGTTCTTCGGGTTCTTTAATTTTTTCTCATTTTTCCTAACAAAAGGAGGGGAGATTTCAAAAATCTTACGTAAGATAAAAAGATTATAAAACTTGTTGATTATACATGCGGGTCCAAAATCATAGAAAGATTGCTTACGGAAAACTAGAACGCCCTCTACTACATATTGTATAATATTATAGATAAACAAACAATTCAAAAATAAATATCAGAACTTGATATATATCAGATATATATCCGATATTGTATATCGGATATTTTGATATTTATATAAATATGATATTTGCCAAACTTGATCCTACTCTACTCTTCTCTTCTCTACTCTACTCTACCCTACTCTACTCTAATCTACTCTACTATACCCCTCTCTACTCTACTCTACACTAGTCTGCTTAATTCTATCCTACTCAACACTAATGTCTATACACTGGTGTTGCTATTCAAGATGACATCCAAATTGATTCGAGTGCGACCTTGCTCATGATTGATTGATTGATTCTATTCCGGTATTATGGGTTACAATTTTGGTTTTGAAGTTTCCTCGAATCAATTTAATGTCGTTTCGATGTGCGATAAATATTGTTGCTTGTAGTTGTTCATAGAATTCCTCTTTCTTTGTGTCGTCTGCTTCTTTAGTTGGTGCATAGCACTGTCTGATATTTTGAATTTATAATTTTCGATTGAAATCGAGTTTTGATTATTCTACTATTTATTGGTTTCCATTCAAGTAGTGCTTTCTTAGCTTTTCGTAGACACCATAAGTTCCATTAATATTCCTACTCCATGTTCATGTGTGTTGAACTTTCCAGAGAACATTAGATAATTACCCGTATTTGTAAATCTATTTTTCCATTTTACTTTAATTGGTCTTAATATCTAGATCGTATATTCTTCCATTACCTTCTCAGCTTGTGTTAGTCTCGGTGATTAAAGTTCTGACGTTCCAATTTGCTATTCGTGTCCGGCTACGATAGCCAATGGTCGAGATTTTTGGTTTTCTAGATTGATTATTTCTTCTAGTGTACATGCTGAAAATCAATTTGTTGATTTCGGATTAATGGGTTATTGGTCCATCGAATCGTATCCATTTTACAGAGCTGCTGGATAAAGTATACTGGATTCGACGTGCTCAATCATATTTCTTATTTTTTTTATGTTGTTCCCAAGCGGGCACCCGTTTAAGTGTAAGGCTATGCCCAAATATCGAGAAGATGAGTTAAATATTATTTTTTCGATAAGGATTGGAAAAATATCTTCAAATAAATACAAAAATAGTTATAAATCCAAATTTATTGAAAAGGATTTATATAGCTATTTTTCTACTCCACTCTACCATGCTCTCCTCTACTCTACTCTTAATTGTATCTCGAAGCATATATAGTTAAATTCTTTTCTTCTCTAAATAATTCTTTTTCAATTTTAGTTTGTTACAAAAGTAAAAAGTTTTTTTCTGTGAGTGAGTTTTAGGATATACATTTTTTTTAAAATACAAAAATAATTTATACTTATAATGAATCACACAAATCACTCCGATAATATCATTAACAATATATAGATAACGTAATATATCTAAAAAAATTAAATGAACGCAGTTTTTTTAATATGAATAACAACAAAAATAGTTTTATCTTTAGGGGTTTTGTTAATCGCGACTACCACAGTAATCGTTAGCAATCGGTACGTGCGTTGCAATAATTTTTATCTAGTTATCTTAATTTCTTTACTTCGGTGCGGATGCACATTTTCAAATGGTCAGCACAGTTAAACTATCAAATCATACAGAAGAAAACGAAACCTTAACGATAACTCAAGACCATCTTCAGGCACTGGTTGCCGAGTAGGTTAAAACTGCTACTGTCAGAACGAACTTTAAGGACCATTAACTTCATCTTCTCCTGGTATATCTCCATCTACTTATATCTCCATCTACGTTTCTTATTCGGAATCTGACCATCAGATTAATAATGTAGCACTGAAAATCTGTTCTTTCTCACTTTAATGTAATTGTGAAACGCAATTGATGTTTGTTTAATGCACATTTTCATTTTCTGGAAAACCAGCGCTCAACTCTCAGAACAATCAGACTATTTGATTTTGTTCAACTAAGCAAGTTTGTTTCCCTGACTTAAATGTTTTGCTAATCCACATTTGTGTAATTCCAAACACGTCACGATAAAGTCACCAAGTCATTTGTGTAGTCATTTAACCAGTAACCGGTCTATCTTGAAAGAATTTGTATTCTTAAAGGAATTTGGTGAGAAATATAGTCTGTAATGGAATGACCTATTAGAACTGTTCAAACATTTCCAATGGATGACACTATATGAGTTCCGACCGCACGATCAACGAAAGGCTTTCTGTTCCACTTCACCTATATCTGAAATATGTTACCAGAAAATCATTGTTGTTTCTGTGAAAGTAAATTTCATAATCGGAAGAGAAATAGTAGAGATGAGGGAGCCTGACTGTTATTAATTGATGGGCCATTCAAAACTAAAACAAAGAAGCTTAACTCGTTGCAAAATAAAGGCGATGTAGCAGGTTCACGATATTCCACCTGTACATTATGGATGAACAACGAGTTTTGAAATTAAGCCTATTTTTCTGAATCTCCAAACGTTTTTCGGTACACCAGTGATCAGACCATCCTTTGCTTACTATTCATTAACATGCATATAGATGAAAAACGTGTTCTAGACAGAGTTGTGAAAACTTGACCATTTTTGATTTTCCTGAAACTTGGCATATAAGTAGTATGGATAAAATAAAAAATACAACTTATTTTAAAATTTTTTTAAAGTGCATAGTTTGAGCAAAGGGGTCACCCCAACATGCATGAAAAATGAAAATTCTCTCAATCCGATGTAACTTTGAAATTAAATTGCTCAAGAACGGCTATACCGATTTCATCAAACTTTCTTTTGTTTGATAGATGATTAATTAATCGTTTGAAAAAAATTAATTTATTGTTTTTATAATTAATTTTTAAATAAAAATATTAAAAAAACATTTTTAAAGATGGCGCTAGGGTCAAAGATCAATTGGAATTTAATTAATTTTTTTTCTGAAAATAGTTCTATCCTTACTCTAAAATATATCAAATTTAAAAAGAGGCTAAAATTCTTGTTCTTGAGATATTTAATTTTAAAGATTTTTAGTACGGCTGAAATTCGAATTTTTCTTCATTTTTTCAAACAACTTCCATTAACAAAAAATTTTAAAATCAATTAAATTTCAACTTTTTTAGTTTTGAAATATAGTTCTCACCTTCCTTTAAAATATATCAAATTTACAAAGAGGCATTAATTCGTTTTCTTGAGATATTTAATTTTAAAGATTTTTAGTCATTCTAAAATTCTAATTGTTCATTATTTTTTCGAACAATTTTTATCATCAAAAAATTTTAACCACTGAAGTTCGAGAAAATAATGAACAATTAGAATTTTAATCGGACTAAAAATCTTTAAAATTAAATATCTGAAGAACACGAATTAACGCCTCTTTGTAAATTTGATATATTTTAAAGGAAGGTTAGAACTATATATAAAAAATAAAAAAAGTTAAAATTTAATTGATTTTAAAATTTTTTGTTAATGGAAGTTGTTTGAAAAAATGAAGAAAAATTCGAATTTCAACCGTACTAAAAATCTTTAAAATTAAATATCTCAAGAATAAGAATTTTAGCCTCTTTGTAAATTTGATATATTTTAGAGTAACGATAGAACTATTTTCAGAAAAAAAAATTTATTAAATTCCAATTGATCTTTGACCCTAGCGCCATCTTTAAAAAAGTTTTTTTAATATTTTTATTTAAAAATTAATTATAAAAACAATAAATTAATTTTTTTTCAAACGACTAATTAATCATCTATCAAACAAAAAAAAGTTTGATGAAATCGGTATAGCCGTTCTTGAGCAATTTAATTTCAAAGTTACATCAGATTGGCAGAATTTTCATTTTTCATGCATGTTGAGGTGCCCCCAATGCTCAAACTATGCACTTTAAAAAAATTTTAAAATAAATTGTATTTTTATTTTGTCCATACTACTTATATGCCAAGTTTCAGGAAAATCAAAAATGGTCAAGTTCAAATTTCGACTTTTTCACCTGCGTAGATCACGTTTTTTATCTATAGAAGAGTTAGGAACTGCATTTTTCGGCGTGATTTATGACTGAGTTTCTCATCTTTCGGATCCTTTACTAATGGGAATTTTTTAAGTTTCATTCTCAATATTTCAAAGTTAATTTATTATAAGTAATACTACGCATGGCTTTGTATAAAACGTGAGGAAATTCGAATCGTTTTTAAATGGCGATCCAATTGAAGGATTATTACAAGTTAAATACTTAATAAGTCACCAGAACGATAGCTATAACCATTAACTACGAGCTATCTTATAGCAGAGTTATGCTATATGATAGCTTACAATTTAAAAAAAAAATAAAGCTACCAAAAGATACGATGTGTTGAGGTCACGTGAATATTTTTCTTTTGTTTTCATTATTAAAATATTAAATTTTCTCATCTTATTTAATAAAAATTTTGTAAGATGTGAATTGTTATATATCAAAAGATGATCTGTAGATCTTATTGTTTATCATACTTTGATTGGTAAAATATTTTTTGATGATTTGTTTTTTTTATTAAAAAGTGTCGGTAAAAAATTGGTTATCAATAAAGTGCTCCCATTTTTAGTTAGTCAAATTTAAAAATTTAATTATAATTTAAAATTAACTTACCACACTGGCGCTAATACCGTATTCATTATTAGCTCCTAATGTCTGCATTTGTGATTTTCTTCTTTCAGCCATCACTGAGTTTTTTCTTACTTCTAACGCTCTAATGGTTTCACGCCTCATTGTCAAACGGCGTGTTAGAATTGGTGTTGATGGATTATTTTCATCGGCAGTTAATTTCAAAAATCTCTTCTTAAACGCCACATCTAATGTTCCTATTTGTCGCCTAGGTTTACTTGCTTTGTCTAAATTATGTACAGTACGACGTCTTGCTATACGATCGGGACCACTACCCGAGTCATTATCATAATCTCCATCAATGCCTTGTAATCGTTGTAAATTTTTAACTATCTCCACCGCATGCTTATCAATTAATGCATCTTGTGATAATTCTTCTGATTTCTTATTACAACATAAATTTAAATCAGTTGATGCCAATATATGTGCTAAAGTTCCGAAACGATGGAATAACATAGCAGTAAATTGTATCACTAAAATTAAGGCGAAAAAGAATACGAAAACCAAACCAATTGGTTCAAGTTGAAGATATTCTTTTGATATATGCACCTAAAACGTGTGAAAAGAAAGTTTGTTAGTTTTCTTAATATTACATGGTTTAAGTTTTGGAAGATACGAAATTTAAGTAATTTTATTGGTTATTTACAATTAACAATATTGTTGTATTTATTAGGGAAATTCGTTATTTTTTGTCTTAAATTAACATTCCATATGAATATATGCAGGTTAATTCATTATTTAATTAATATTTTAATTTTGTTTTAAAAATTTATTGAAAAAATAAAAATTAATTTGAAGTTATCCCACAAACATGCAATTTTTTCGATCAAAACATATCTTGCAAATTTTCATGCAAAAGTTTTGTGGAGTGTTCCCACTTTGTTTTGTTGGGTTGAAAATTCTGTGATTATTTGAACATACTATAATAGATAAGTAGTAGAGTAAAGTAGTTAGAAAATTCAAAATTGTAAACTAAGTTTAAATTCGGGTTTGCCTGTTATCAATATCCTTAGACATTGTATTTTAGTTTACTTATTCACAGACGAATATGTTTAAACGACTTCAAATTAGTGATAAGAAGAAATCATGTATCGCATAAATCTGTGGGAAAATTTTAATGGTGCTTGTAGTTTTTCAAATCGCGTTGAACTTTTAATTTTTTTTTCAAAATCTTAAAGGTTTTATATAGAGTTGAATTTTTTTGTTAAAATAAACCAGGGTTGTGCCGTAGACAAAATAGATTACTTTACATGTATAGATTACGCATAGATTACGTGTAAATTAAGCGAGATATTTTCGTGTAATCTATAATGTAAACTATTATGTAATCTATTTAATTGATATGTGCATTCTAAACTTTTTTAGCAATTAACTTAACTTTTCAAGATCGCAAGATCTTGTTTTTTACAATATTATTGATCATGTCTTTTGCGAAAAAATCGTAAAAATTTTCGTAGGGATAATACAATATTTCCACATATTTCTTCTTAAATCAAAATTAATAGATTACATCAAATTTACATAGATGACATAGATTACATTACATAGATTACATGTAATGTAATCTATTTTGGATTACGCGTAAAGGAACAACCCTGAAATAAACCATTAAACTTCTCCCTCGAAATATTGTGATACTTTTCTAAGCATTTTCGTTCATTTAAGTATATTTTTTAAGTTAATAGAAGCTTTACTATAACCTAATAGAGAAGATATTGAAGAGACTACTTTGAGTGAGGGAAGAGGCTAATAGTAAGCAAAAAAAGTGTTCTAATTTGAAATATAGAATTGAGACATGTAAATTTGCAGTTTTTAGACTGAAGAATGTCAGTTGCGATTTACATCTTGGTTTTTGATATTATATATTTGGTCGTCACAGTTTTAACTAAACATTTGCTGCAATTTTAACTACAACTGTTGAAGATTTTAAATAATTAAAGAGAAGTGATAAGTGAAAAACAATAAATAAGTAAAACATTTAAAAACAGAAATGTGCATAATATTTTAAAAATAATAAGTTATTTACAAAGTGAAAAAATATTCAAGTCACAGATTAGAGAGGTGAAATTCAGAGACTACTAAGTTTGTAAATTTGTTTTTGTTACTGCAAATATAGTATAAATGTCTAGTGAGTAATATAATATTTAGTTTTAATTATGTTGAATTTCTTTTTAGTTTTTTTATAGTCATTTCTTTACCAAGTCATTCATTTTTTTTTTCAGTTATTCTAGTTCTGTTTTTGCCTTAACCAAATATTTCTATCGCAATTCATAAATATAACGTTATCGTGCTTAAATTAACTTAATTAATATAATTATTTCAATATCCAGTCAGTAGTAATTATAAAAATATTGTTAAATATTTAATTTTATTTTTTTCAAGTTATTATGAATGTATTATGTATTAACAAAAAATCCGTGATTGCACCATCGAATCTGCACCAACCAATTTATATATTTGCTGTGTTTTAAAATTTGACATTTTTAAAATAATTAAGAAAAAGATAATGTGATTAGAAAGTAGAAAATTAAAAAGAGTTGAAGAGTTGATGGGAGTTGAATAATGTAATGAAAAATGTGGTCGTTGTAATTAATTGTATGTTTAAGTAACGATAATTGCTTACACTTATATATTATGACAATAATAACTTAAGTTTTAAATCGATTTTGAGCTCTAAAAAAACATTAAGCGTTTTTTATTGCAAAAACAGTCAAAAATAGGCAATTTATCGAGCGAGTGGCGCCGATCGATAATAATGATCAAAAAACAATTTTTATATCGCGAATTGTATATTTTAAAATTAAATCGAACCACATTTTCTAATAATAATTCAACTCTTAATCTTTCATTAAGTGATTTAAAAACAAAATAAAATAATATAAAACACCACATAAAAAAGTGTAGTAGAAGAACGCCTCCTCCACAAAAAAAATCTTTGATTTAAAATTAATGTTAATCCATTAACATAGAACATAAAAATAACCAGTAAGGAGTAGTATTCAAATCAGTGGAGTTTTTTAAAAAAATATTAAAATTTATTTATTTCAAACCTCAGAGGTTTCTGGAATGAATGTAATATTTGTTTTGACTCCTAATGGCCAGATAATATGCAATTTATCTTTATTCAATTGTAATAAAAACACAATTAACACAAACAATGCGTTGAACATGAAGAATGCAAATACAGCTTTATTCCTTAATTCCTTTAAATCGCTGGCAATTCTTGCCTTTTGTTTTGTCAAAATTTTTAATTTAGTTGTTGGCAATTGAAGAACAGTCGAGTCAATCGATGATGATCATACATTCGTCATTTTAAAATTTTATAATTTTGTTTATCGAATACGTTGTCAGAATATAAATAAAAATAAAAAAAAAATTGATTAGTTATTATAAAATTAAAAATTTACCTCTTGTGTGGTCTCATCATAGGTAATGTTTGTTTTAACCCCAAACGGCCATTTGACATGAATATTATCTTTGTTTAATTGTAGAAGAAACACAATTAAAACAAACAAAGCATTAATCATGAAAAATCCAAAAACGGATGAATTACGTAGTTCCTTTAGATCAACCGCAATACGGGCCTATTGAATGTAGTATTTTAGGAAATTTTCTCTTTATTTTTATGGTAAATCTTTTAAAAGATTTTCAGTTCCGATAATTGTAATGATAAATTTGAAAAGTTTCATTCAACTTTTTTGAAATCTATCACTAACTCTTTAAGCTATACCAACAACTTACCAATGGTATATTGAATTTATAAAAAATAATAAGATTAATATTAAAATAAATTATCAAGGGTTAAAGACCACACATGATAGAACAAAATATTATAAAATCATACAAAAAATATACCTGTTCTGTTTTATCTTGATCGATTGGATATAAATATTTGTCAATCAAATCTTTCCAGAAAAGGATTTCAGCGCTTGATAAAAAGTCAACTTCACCCTTACGTAACCCATTGTCTTCGATCCAGAATGGATTTATCAAGAAATCACGTTCTTCGCGTTGGACTGTTGATGACTCAGAATCACTATTATCACTAAAATTAGAACGCCCATGCAATCTTCTTTTTAAAATAATATAATTCAAAATCACTTTTGCTTACCTTTCTTCTTCCGAACCTTCAGCAACCGATCCCAAATGGTGATCTTTTGACCCAGCAGAAATTGTTCGTCTTCTGTGGTGATGTCCTGTTGGATCAACAGCTCTTTCTACCGTTTCTAAACGTTTTTGAATAGCGTCTAATGAATCAGCAATGTGCGTTAGTTGCATTTTCTCATCACTAGTTTTGCCATGTGTACATAAAATACAACGGAAAAGTCCCGCTAATGAAACTTCAATTGAACCATCTTCATCACCGTTCTCTCCAACACCACCTTGCAAGAAGCCTAATAATGATTTCTGTTTAGCACGTTTAGCTGCTTCTTCTGCTTCTTTCTTTTCGGCTTCAATTTCTTTTTTCGTTTTTTTCGCAACAACTTCTCGTGTTCCCCATGAGACGACATTTAAGTTTATCACAGAGTATAAAATTAAAAGTAAGTACATAGAAGGAATTGATAGAAGATATATTATTCCCGCTGCTATACACCAAAACTCTTGCGGATGCAGCAATGACGCTATGAAAAACGAACTCGTCATAGATATCAAGAAAATGGCCGATGGTGATCCAATGCCGTCCTCACCCAACTGTAACGCTGTACCCACAATGACAGCCATCATAACCAAAGCATAAACCGTAGATAAAATTTGCGCCAGCATCAGTTGTATATTTGACTTACATGTAAAACATATTAACATAAAAAACAAGATCGGAACAATATTGTAATAAAATGAAGTCCAGTTATCAATTCTAAAAGCCGCTACGAAAGCTCCCACCAACATAAGAAATATAGTACCGGGTCCTAAAATTGTACCACCCATCAACATCGTTTGATAGAAAATATACAACAATGAAATGTTATCGTTAATTTTAATTGTTCGTTTGTAATCTCCAAGTAAATCCATAATGTTGGCAATTGTCGACGGTACCCATCTACGACGTTGATTATAAAATTCATTAAATCCTTCGGGACAATGAGTATAAGCATCGGACGCAGCTGAGTATTCTACACGATAGCCTCTTTGTAACAATAATGTGCATAACCATCTATCTTCGCCTTGATCGTATTGTACGTAATGCCGAGCTTCATCGGATCTTAATGTATATTTTTTCATAACGTTATCATCCATTAAAGCTTTACCTCTGAAAAGTGAAAAACAACCAGGGCTACACAATACGCATCCAATCATATGTTCTGTTGCTTTTTGTAGCCAATGTCCAATCGCATACTCGAACTTTTGATACCACACCATGGGTCCACTACCTATTGGATGAATACGACCACATGCAGCTCCTAGATTTCTATTCTTTTTCATTAAATCAATAAGTAATGTTACAGCTGATGGTTGGAAATCGATATCTCCGTCTAACGTCAAGAGATATGTATTTTCTGCCATTGTATCTTTTCGATCGACTGATATTGGAATTTCCATTAAACGATGTCCGAGCAAATAGTACATGTACATCACTTGAGACCAACGCTTTCTGTGACGAATGCGATCTTTATCTTTTAAATGAGCTATCATTTTGGTTTTTCCTGGTAATGTCCATACAAGTCGTCCACCATATGGGGCTGGATATTTTTTCGGTGCTCTAAGCCTAATATTAGTTTGATGTACATCTGATGCAGCTTCATCGATTGTTTCAACAAGTAATTTTACGAATCGATTAACCTGAATATCGTTATCACTGTGATCTGAGATTTCAAAAGCGTCATCGAAGAAGATGTGCGTTTCAAACTCGTAGTAGTCAGGATCAACAACACGCAAATATTTTTGTGCTACTCTACGAGCACACTGATCTTCATCCATACGAACAATACTTTTTAAAAATTCTATCATCTCATCTTTGGTCTCGTGCCACATTGTACAGCATGCATAGATACGTGTGATATGATCTGACGATTTAATACTTGGCTTTTGAACTGTGCTTCCATCCGTGTGAACCGATATTGTCTCATAATATTCATCAGCCTTTTCTCTTTCGATTTCAGCAAGATCCTAAATGTGGTATAAATTAAAACGAATTAGAATTACAAAAGTAAAATTAAATTAAATTATCCCACCTCAGTTTTCACATCAGCTTGATCATCCCTTCGTCGGTTTAGTGCCATCGACTGATCAATTAATAAACTTGTATACATAGGAATAACAAATAATTTTTCAGTTGTTGCTAAACGTTCGCACTTTGGTGTCCATAAATGTAAAGTTATCCACGTTTGTGATAGTAACCATAGTAACCAAGCCCAAGCCATTTGTCGTGATGCAAAATCACTTAAACTAAATGCCGGAGGGCTTTCGAAGAATAGATAGTCGGGTATTGTTCCATGAAAGAAACATGGATCATCGTTACGAATACCACAAGCAGCAATTAAAAATGAAATAGCTACTGGAATCGTTAGATTAACTGGAAAAGCATAACTGAATCCTTGAATTAAAATTTTGCATGCAAACTTTCCAACAATATAACAAAAATATGCTGCAAAAATTTGGATCAACAATACGTGAATAACAGTATCTGGATTTGCATCTACTTCAACAGAATCATGAAATTGTGATGGATCTAAAACATCTGGTAAAAGTTGGCTTACAACTGCAGAAATCTCTTCAACCGTAATCTTGTGTGATCCGAAGCCAAAACTATATAGTCTAAATAAAGCAGTTGGATCATCTCCTTGCAACCATAAAATTGTTAATAATGCACACACAATAAACAAGCATTTCCAAACAGATAAAAATATGTAAGAAAAGTAACGAGTTAGTTTTAATTCTTCTTTCACGCGTCCCATTGATCTTATTAGTCGAAATGGCGATTGTGTACAAACATAATTTTCCCACCAACCGCATGATGTCATTATTAGTGCAACAGGAATCAGCCATAATACTGGACGATTTTCTAATAACGGCCATACCACAAAACCAGTTACTTGAGCTGCGATTGCTGCAATATCGACTAGACTTTTCACAGCCCGATGTCCTTCCTTTTTGTTACGTGACAATAATCCTAAAAAACCAGGCACGAAACATAAACAGTTTGTTAACATTGCACCTTTTATTGTATCCATTTCGGGTAGTACGACAAACATTAATAATGCAATTCCTAATGTGTGAAATGTTTCCATTAAAAATAAAAATAAAAAATAGGATGGAGTTGGTCGTTTAGCTGATTTGAAAAAACATATTCTCACAGAACGAATTAATGCACCGACTTCTGGTACCGCAAATGCTATTAGCAATGCCCACATCCATGCAACTCGCTCTTCTTCCGGTAATTGAGTAACGAATGTTTTATCTCTTCCTAGATCATGATTACAATATGGTATTTTACGATTACGTTTTATTTGTGAAGTCATAAATAGAACACAGCCTTTTGATACTACTCCACAAGCTAATACAATTATAAATGTAAATAAATATGCGAATAATTTTAAAATTTTTACAGTAACGTCCATGAATGCTTGATTTGCCATAGACCCACTGTCTAGTTTTATAGGAGGATCTCGAAATACGTCCCATCCTTTTGTTTCTAGTACGGTTCGTGTGCTGAAAAGAAAAAAGGAATAAAATTATTAATCATGAGTTATTTTAATAAGTAAAGATTACAACTAAAGCTAATCAGGTGGTCGATTACTGATTTGTCGAAAAAAAAAAAGCCAATTGTCCAATATTAAGGACTGAGTCATGTGGCACTTTGAGAATAAAATAACTCTCATCCATCAACCCAGACTACGCAAGACCGTCACCACTCACCTCACAACAGGATGTAGCATTGAACACAAAATTGGTGTTCTTTAGTTATTTGCTATAAATATTAAATTAGAAACATTTAAAATTCATCTATATTATTATATATATTATGAGCTTTTATAAAGGCTTTGTAATTGGTTTCAAGGTCAAAATCTTAGTGATGATATATGATTTATCAGAAAAGGCGATGACCAATTTTTTTTTTCAATCAAAATTTGTGTTTTTAATGTTATTCCACTGATTGTAATTTTCATAGAAAAATGCTTGTCTGAATTTCAAGTAAAAATTATCAATTCGTCACACATCCTAATTGTAAAATTCTTAAGAACTCGGTCTTGGTGGAAAAAAGGCCAGATTTCGGTCCCTCTCCTCGGTGATATATTTACACGATGTACTCGGTCACATTTAAGGCATAGTCTTTCCCGATGAGAATTGCGTATCTGAGCATTTGTCACTTTATAGACAGGAGCAGTATACTATTACCACCAAATATATCGTGTGGTTTACTGGTGATTTTCAACAGATCGTCGATATAAATTAAACATAGTGTAGGTCTCCAAAGTCTTGGGTTACACAATTGTAAATTAGTTTAGACTTAGATAGAAAAATTTCCATAGAAGGTTCGAAATATACCAATTAGTAAAAAAATGTTGAAACAGTTGGACAACGTTAGGATAAAAACCAGATGCTACGCTATATAGAATAACTCCTAGATAATTGTATTCAATGCACATATTTCTGTACTCCACTTAATGAGGCGTCTCATGTCGAGTCATAAATCGTTGACCACTTTGTGGTGAGTCAACGATCATTGCGTTAAAATGGAATTTTACTCAATGTCTAGATACCATTCTAGGTTAAAACAAAATTTCTTTACAGAGAATTCAAAAAAATTTCAGAATCATCATTAATGTTTTATTATTAGTCCACTTCAACTAATTGTTGTGCATGTATTTTATTTTTTGTTGTTGCATCATCACTTAGATTTATTTTAATAGCACGTTTTTGATGGTAATCACTTAAATTGCCTTAGTTCAGGTAATACATAAACATGCTTGGCGGGTTCTTTAATTTTTTCGTATTTTTGCTGACAAAGGGGAAGTATCAAAAATAAAATCATACGTAAAAAAATTATAAAACAATAAAAATATTTTTAAAACAATAATTTTTAATCTAAATTAATAATACTATTTTTTTTATTTTTCGCTCTATCGAGTCACAACTCAAAACTTCCTGTTCGTATTAATGTGGTCTAGACTCGAGACCATGCCTTACAAAAATTATAATTTAAAAAATGTGCATAAAAAGCGTGGATGTAGAACCGAAAAGGATCCCCAACACCTAATAATGTGAAATAATTTTATGAATCTTCTATTTTGTAGCAACAATATTAGCATCAATTTAAGACACTAAGGAGATACAATTAATTTTTATTAATGAAAACAAATGGGTAGGTAAAATGAGTAATTGGAACTTGTGGCGTTGATTTAATACAAGGACAAGGGGTGCTTATGTGATGAAAATCAATAAAGTGGTGATCAATAAGAGAACAAATTTAAACCTCAATATATACATACATTTCAACTTGGTTCCAAAGATTTTTTTTCCTAACAAATTTATCATGGTTATCACTAAAGAACAGACTCATGTTCGTTCTAAAAATATAGGTCTCTTTTATTCATCACTATCAGCCTATCCATAAGAAAAATCTGCGTTATTGCTTTAAATAGTTGAACATGCTTTAGCACTGTCATTCCGAAATGATTTATTAAGTAAGACAATGGAAAAGAAAATATTAAAGTTGGTTAAATGTTTACCATAAATTATTTATGTTCTTTGTCGTGACTCACATAATTTCAAAACTGAACTATTTTAAAAAGCCGATTTATAAGATTGCATCACATCATGTAGGTTCAATATGCTTAAAGAAATCACAATATACCTTAGCAACATAAAATATATAAAAAGTCATTTATTTTCTATCTGCCCAATCTTTCCATTATAAATCTATACTCAATCATGTATATACATATATAGATAAGGTTGCAATAATAAAAGAAACAAAAAACCAGAGCAATAAATACATACAGTAGGAAATACATAACACGCCACATTATCTAATAAAACTACAATTATTACCACATACTTTCAAATCAATTACATCCCCACTATATAGTAATACTTATTTTGGTTCATGAAACTTTGGAATTCTAAAATCTAACTTATTAATTTACTTTCAATTTTGTTATTTATGTATTCAGAAATAAAAATTTAACAAAAAATTACAACTATATGTACAATAATTTTGTAATTTCTAATAAATTTTAGCTATTTGGTAATCAGACAATTTTTTAAATTATTTATTGTTTGCAAAATAAATAGATTTAATTTATTAAATTTTACGATTTATGTAGGTGACAAACATTTCTATTGGCTAGATTTTGATATATTTGAATATATACAAACCTGACCTAAGAAGGTCTTACATTTTACACACTCACATCCCACTTTCGCAAGAGAGGGATACTGTTTAAGGACATCCCGAATGTTTTGTTCTACTAGCCTACTAGCCAACTGAACATTCCCCTACATCCCTCCAAAAGTTCGGACCGTTTAAATTCCCAGGGGGCGATGGAATACACCCGATTTTCCTACAAAAAGTCTGTTTATAGCAAGTTTTAGCCTTGCGTACTTTCGTCAGATATGGAGAGAAGCTAGAGTAGTACTAATACCCAAACCAGGAAAAAAAATTGAACGAAGCCAAATCATACAAACCAATAAGTCTAACATCATTTCTTCTGAAAACAATGGAATAGGTGCTGGACTACTAGATTCGGTATATATGTCTAAAGCAAAACCCTATCAATCATGCCAACATACATACCGAACCGGGAATCTACGGAAACGGCATTGCATAAAGTGGTGAAAGAGATTGAAAGGACACACAAATACAAGGAGGCACTTGCAAGAACATTTACGGACATACAAGAGGCCATTTTCAAGCTATTATAAAAATTGACACTAAGGAAAATTTTAACAAGCACATTTCAGCGTGGATCATCAACATTCAACATGCTACAGAGTCAGAAAATTTCAGCTTTGTTAGAAAATACATCGGTAACAGTCAGTGCTTCTAGGGGATGTCCCCACGGAGGAGCACTCTCCGTTACTATGGCTGATAGTCGCTGATGATTGTCTAAATAAGCTGAGAAATTCCGGTTTCACCGCGGTAGGCTACGCCCACTGATATATCAGTCATGGTGCTGACTGGAAACACATGACTGTCGGTGAACAAACCCGGATAGCTTTGGACCTCGTGATGAATTGGTGCAACTAAGTAGGGTTGTCTCTTAATATGCAAAAAACCTGGGGATGAAACCCCAAAATAATACTTCAAAGTATAATAAAACCCATACTGCCATACGCAGTTTTGGTCGGGTGGTAAATAACAAACCAAATATCTGCTCACAAAAATACTCTGTGCCATAGCTAGGCTTTTAGAACCACACCAACAATTCTTCTCCTACTTCCACCATCGTACCTATATACATCAGATCTGCAGCAGCATCTAGATCGAACAGACTCCAGCTAGTCGAAACGCTAGAACGAAGTGGAGACCTACCACATTTCGGACTGTGTGCCAAATATCACTGATTTAGATAGATGGTTTATTGTCAAAATAGGGGCCCGTGAAGTGATTGAGAGCTACTTACAAGCAATACCATCCAATTCCAGCATCCCGAACCAACGAAGGCACTGGTGCAGAGGTGTTTGGTCCCAGGGATAAACGGGAGTTAACACTTGGTATCTCTGCAAAAGTACTTTAAGCCGAAACCCTTGCCATCAACTACTGTGCAATGCTGTGTGCCGAAAGAGAATACAGCAACACAGATATATACATTATTTCTGATAGTCAAGCGACGCTATTGGCTCTGAATTTAACGCGCTTCAAACCTGGTACGGGAATGCCACTAGAATATACAAAAAATTGCAGAATCTAACCGTGTGACACTTGATGACACAGGAACTAAATAAACAACTATGGAGTGTGCGGGAAGCTCTACTGTATTCAAAAAAGTTTCTAGGATATCTCCCCGTCTCCCCTCTCTGAAGATCTTAACATGGTGCGTGACAGGACACGGTCCGACAAACTGACACCTAACAAATTAGGCCGTGCTGCCTCCGACAGATCCAGATTCTGCAACTTGAAGGCAGAAACCATGGAACACATTATCTGCAACTGCTCTGAACTTGGATGGCGTAGATACATCAAGGGAGAATGGCACTTCCTATACCTCAAAACATAAGTTCAATCCAGTTAATTAACTATGTAAAGGGGCTCGAATTCGACCACATTGCACATTCCGCAGTGAAATTGACGTCATCTGCAGTATAATAACATCACGGTTAAACACAATAGATCTCTAGGTCGCAGTGCTACCCGAACTAGTTAACTAATTAGTTCAACTTTGAGAGCCACATTAAAAAAAATGTTTTGTTCTATATTTAGAAGTAAAAGTTTATGACTGCAGCAGTGTTACGGTTTCTTCTAAATGTCTTTTTTTAAGTAAAGTTTTCGTTTTTCATTCCTACAATGCAATATTTGACTGGAAAAGCGATTGTTTGCAGATTTTTAATGCAAACCTCAACTTTATTATGCAAACTTTATTATGATACTGAATCTGATTAACAAAGATTAGCAAAATTAATGTATAGCTGATTCTATTAATAAAACACTAGACTAAGAGTTACCAGACGTTCCGATTTCGCCGGGACGGTTCCGATTTGTAACATAGATTCCCGCGTCCGGATTTTTCTTCAAAAAGTTTCGCAATGCGAATTATACTACTTAGCCTTGTAATTTTGTTTAAACTTTAATTCTACGAAATGTTAAATAACATGAGACTGGTTATTAAAGAATGAACAGGACCTAAAATTGTTTGCCCAAAATATAACTACAAAATTGTCAAAGCCTAAGCAGTGGACAACTCAGGCTTTGAAAAGAAGTGATCTGACTTCAATATAACAAACATTGCGATTTTAACGCCATTAAAATTAACAGGCATATAACATAAAGATTGTCTATACCTTAGGTATTATTGTAAAATGTTTTACAATTCGAGTAACAGACCTATGTCTCTAACCATCAAATTAAAAACACGAACCTAGAGATAAGAAATTGTTAGAATTTTTATAAAATATATACTAGAAATAAAAGTTTTTGTAGGACCTTTTTGTCTTAATTTTTTTGGCCCCGACTTTTCCATTTGAAAATATGGTGAACCCTGTAAGACTATACTTACCGTCGATCCTAGAATCAACGGTTAACTAGGGTTCAAACGTTTGTATATATTTGTATCGCAAATTGTTAAAACCCCCAATAAATTTTGTATGTTTCGTTTATTTTCTATGATTTAGGAATATTTTTGTTAACTCTGGTTTGTTTTGTCAGAAAATCAAGAACAGTGTTAATTTTTTTCCTAAAACACTATATGAGTATGTAATTCATTTTCATGCATGCTTAACCCTCTATAAAGGGCGTTTTCGTTTATATGGGGTGTTTTCGTTAATTCATTCGGAATATTTTGATTGTTCTAATATTGAGCAATTTTAAATTTTGTCTGTGACATTATAACAATCAGAATATTCCGAATAAGTTAACGAAAACACTCGATCGTTCATATTTAAATATCATCGTAAACAAAAAAGTTTTTCACGTTAACTTGGGCCACTCGACGCAGCGCGTCTCGTGAACAAATGTTGCAAATGTTCACATTTCACATACGAATAAAAACGATACTTACCTCTCTTGCAGTACAATACACTGGTTTTTATAAGCCAATCAAAATTCCTCTAAAATATAGAGCAATTTAAAATAGTTCACACGAAATATTTTCTTAATATTTCTTCTTTATAATTAATTCGGATAATGATGGAAGAGAAATTTATATTTCATATGTGAATAAATTCTTTTTGTTTTTTTAAGCACATGTATAGTGTACATACAATATATGTATTTAATAATTAAAAAATACGAAATGAATTCAAAGAAATTCATTTTTATTTAAATTATGGTTTGCAATAGGAAATAAATTCTAGTACGAATTTGTCGATTTGTACCGAATTGATTATTTGTTATATCAAATTTTCTTCTTTTCTTAATTATTTACACACTGAAAAAAAAATTAAAGTTCATGACAACCTCATCTCGAAGTTGGTAGTTGATTATTCATGCAAAGAAAAATTATTTGCAATCAATTTCACTGTGATTGGGACAACTACACGATAACATCTTCCTAACAACAGAATGAGGTTTATTTAAAATATAAAGTGTTATATCCAATATAACAGTAGTTGAATAAATATAATAATTATTTCCCTGAAAAAAATTTTCTTTGGCCTTATATCATGAATTTTTCATTTTCAAGTTTAAGTATTTGAGATTAATTGAACTATCTTTTATTTTCACATAAATATTTCGTGTGATTGTCTCAACTTCATCGATTTATAATTGTAAAGTTGTTGAAGCAATTTCGTAGTTTGATTCGCCATATGTGACCGCACGTGAAGTTGAGACAATTGCATTTCGATTGGAAATAGGACATGTTTTTTTCAGTGCACTCTTGTGACTTTATCTTCGCATTTACACTTTTTATAACTTTATCATGTGTAATTTATTTCTAGCTAACCTTTCTCAACTACCTCATATATTTAAAAAAAAACCCACGTATCTTCGTACCATTAATAAATAAATTATTTTTTTTATATATATTATAATAAAGCTAAAGTGTTTTATTTTATAAGGAGTAAAAGTTATACTTTTTGTAAGAAGTTTATAAATTTTACATACAGGCGAAGGAGATTTTAGAGATTTATTTACAATTTACTCAAAGAAATATATCATTTTTTCGGTAAATATCTTGTATATATTTTGTTGTTGTGTCGTTGAAGGAGGCGGTGATAATAGAGCACCGGCGTTCACATGTTTTACTCACCTGTTTTTTATTTTAAACACTTTTATGGTTCAATTTCACTTGAAAACTTAATATACTCGAGTTGAAAAATTCCTTAAACCGCCGAAAAAGTTTTAGTTTTAAAGTATCTCATTTTATAAGAACTGAACCTAAAAAATTATCGTGCAAATTATGAAACTTTTTGCAATCCATACAATTTTCGACCGATCTAGTTTCGAACCAATGAGAAAATTTTAAACTTTAAAAAGTTTATCATTCTTATCAGGGCTAGCCGACTAGATAAACTACCAAAAAATGTCAACGCTAAATATAAACCAAAAATTAGGTTACAACTCTGGCGAAGTATAAAAAAACAAAAAATTTACATAAACATATATGTAAAAGATTCAGGTTTAGTCAATTAGTTTCTCTAGTGATCACTGTTTTGTTATACTCTAGACATACTAGTATTGAATAACAAACTCGTATCGGCGAGAAGAAGATGACTAGTCTTCACTTGTGTCTATTGACACATAATCAACAATTAATTCAGCATTTGTTACGCGAGATGAAAACGTTTTACGTTCTTGAACTTGCCACTCAACACTTAGGCGTCTGCTGAACAAATGTTCACTCACGAAAAACTGTTTTCATCTGTTGTGGGAAATAATAATATTTTATATCGAATATCGAGGACAAATAAAGTAAAAAACGATTATAGTTCACCCCATTTTGAGATAAAGAGTGATCCAAAAATATGAAAATTACGTTTTGGTGATATTCCAAAAACCTTGAATATAACATATGGGTAAAATCCGGTAAAAAATAAAACTTTATAAAAAAAAGCAAAATATAATAAATTTGAAAGTCGCTATTTCATCATGATGTGGGTCAAGTAGGGCATTATATGAAGGAAACGCTAGCTTACGATCCACAATTTAGATACTTTAAAATCGACGCTTCTTAATGTTTTCTGTCGTCGTTCTTTTTCAGTTTGTACGATTTACAACCACCTGTAATTTTATCTTATTTTTACTCAACAAGAATGGATATGCGTAAAATTTAATACAATGTTGAATCTAATCATCTGCTGAATGACTATAGATAAATTTGCTCTATATTGCTAAACGAACTTCTCGACGTTCGAGCTTTATTCGCATTTGACTGACCTCTTATATTGGTTATCGCTAATTATTACGGTGTTAAGTGGACGTCAAGTGGAGTAGGTCAAACATAATTCGAACTCGAAGGACCCGACTTCTTTACTGAAACATATATAAACCACAACTTTGAAAAGCCAAAAAGAATATGTACCTGTGCTGTTTTAAAAATTTTATTGAATAAAAGTCTCGCATGGAATATATCCCTGTATTCCAAAAATATGGCAAACATTCTGAATAACTGATTCAACAAGGTCCGCTTATTCTCATTTATAATTGTCTTAAATATCACCCCAAATCTCAATCCATGTCCATAAAGCTCAAATGATCTTTAAAAATATATATAAATCTTAGTGTTATATTAAAACCAAACCAGTATTAACGTTATTTACCAGAAGTGACATTTAACATATCAAGAAATAAAAATCATGAAATTACATCATTTCTGTTTTGGACGCTGCAAAAGTAATTATAACCTGATGGTTATTGTATTAGAGTTAAAGTCATAAACAATAGCTGCAAATTGAATTCTAACATTTTTTCATGCTCTATGTATGCTAGTAAGTACTCGTTATTAAAATGTAAAAAATTTAAAGAAAATTTTATAAACATTAAAATGTTTTATCTTGGTCATTTCTTATTATTTTAGAGGAAAATGATGAACAGACTTTAGTTTTATATTAAGGTTTAGTAGCTTTATAATGTACTTTAAGCGTTTTAATTTTTATAATTCAATAACTGCCACTTGAGATTATTGGCTTCGTTACAATTGGGATTTCCCTTTAACCTTAAAGAATTGTGGTTGGCAAATTTCCATTGTAATTTTTAAAGTTTATGAGCCTTCGTACAAAATTAAATCGGTCCTTGACAATATTTCTGACACGTGCATCATTCATCAGTATATCAATAATTGCTAAATTTTCCTTGGAATAAATCGAGACCTCTGCTCTGTTACATAAAGCTACCTAATTGTTCTTTTCAAGCATGATATAAGTCTCATGTAATGTAAAAATTACCGTTTATGCATATTTGGAGCATTATTTATTGGAAAATCGTCTAAATGAGTGATGAATTAATCCACTCAGCTGTGAATTTATAGCTTTTGAATATATACACTTATATAAATATTAAAACCCTTTGGGTAGATGTATCAGTAGTTATATCAATAATGAAATAACGTATACCAAAAACCGGCATACCGAATACCGAAATAATACTATACTGTGTTGTTTTACAAAACCGATCCCGAATTATCATATCGGTAAAAAACGGTATTATTTTTTCATTTGGAAGACTTTTTTATTATTTATGTTTTCCTTATTTGTGCGCGGATTTTTTTCTTTATTTGAACATTTTATTCAAATAAAAGACATCCTAGACTGACCTGGAGTTATCTAGACATTCTTGAAGTTTCACACAATTCATTGGATATGAATACAAATCGAATTGGTTGTAGTTCTGTGAGGAAGAAACGTTGTAAATCAAATGAAAAATAACGTTGCATCAGGCTGTTTAAACTAATCCAAAATTTGGCAATAGCCGTTATATGGGTGAACACGAATCAAATTAATCTGAACTTCGTGAAGATAACATAAAAACGTTATTCTGGTTTGGGACTTTTACTTCATCCATTCTAAACTCCAAATTGATATTGATGCCAAACCGTCTGAGCTTAAGTAAAAGTTGACAAAATTGATTAAATATGGATCATGTCAGATTGGCTGATGCGTCAAGGGGACATAAAAATTTGTTTTTTATTTTAGTTTTAGGTTTATTTTTTTTTTCATCTATGAAGTAGAGTATTTTCTGTCTCTATGAGGCCTTTGTAGTGTTTTACACTCTTCCTAAATATAATATCGATCCAACTGATCGATACCGTTTGGCAACACTAAATAATTAACGATCGGTTGGATCGACAACATATAAAAAGACGAAATAAATAAATTGTATTCAGGCAGTGTTGTTCCGAACAACAAGTTTTTAAAAGAATTTATAACTAAAAAGATATAAAATTAAAATATGTGTGAGTATTTATTTAATAAATTATAGTGGAAACCAAAAATACCACGACAATGGTGACATCGGTGGGATACCACGGCATCTTCTTAATTGGTCGGAAAAAAGGTCTCTTTGAAACAGAAATATTTGGTATTACATAAAATTATTAATGTGAATAACACGTTGTTTTAACTCATTATTATTATATTATTATATATGATCAGATCATTGATCACTTTGATCGCTCTTCAATCAGACAAAAAATTTCTTTGAAATGGAGGTTTAATTTTCTTTAATTTAATAATTTAACTGAAATTTTTCGCTTTCTTTTAATTTGAATTCAACCCTTTGAATTTAATTTCCCTATGCTAAATTATCAGGAAGGTTAGTCCTTTTTTTTTCAGAAATATTAATTAATATAATTATAAATTAATTGATTTCTCAAAATATTTAATTAAAAGATAATTGTTTCAATTATTTAGTTGAGTTGACAAAACATTTTCTAAACGAATTTACCTCGACCGGTGTTAAATTCTGATAATGTTTTTTCTTGATAATTATACCAACCAATTCAATTTCTTTCGAAACTTTCGCAGAAAATTATTTCAAATTATCAACGCCCTTGGGAAATCACTACTAAAAATATATTGTTGTTAAGAGTAAAAAACTAATTAAATAAATTTTGTATGTGTTCGAAACTTGTGACTATAAATGCATTTCATTTAATTTAATTTTTGTATACTGAAAAATATCATGTTTTAAACAGTAGAGACATAAGTCACGTCAATGGTTGGGCTTAGGAACTTTAATAAAATTTAAAGGTGAAAATTTTCATCAGTTTTGTAGGGTATAGCTTTATGTCTTGACACTTTCTCTTGCACTTCACATTGCATATACTATATTGCTATATTTAGATATGAAATTTTGTTTACCGTGCATAACCAATGACTTTTACATATACCAAAAACATTTTCTTTAACATTTGTTTTATTAGTAAAAATTTTTTTCTGAAATCAATTTCGAGAATCAATTTCTCGATATTGGGTTGAAAACCATACATATCGGTCGAGGGGATTATGATTTAAAGCGGAAGTGTAAGTTTCATACCTCTATCAAGATACAGACTCCACAATGGGCCTCATATAGTTCCATAGCTCTAGTAAATTGTTTATTATTTCAGTAAATTATGATATTTTTTTAAAAGCTTCTTTAGATAAATTGTTTATTATACTGTTTACTACATATAGGTCCTAAACATTGTCCTAATCATAAACTTTATGCAAAACACTAAACGAGTTTTTATAAACCACAACGAAAGCATAATACGATACTACATCATTATTAAAATATTATCTTCATGTTCATCATCATCTTCATCTTAATTATTAAAAGAAAATGTTGAGATATGATAGTTAAGATTGTGCAACTTGTTTTTGTAATAACATTTTTATTGTATTTTGTTTTCATATTTTGCATAATATAAGTTTGGCTAAGGTTAAGATTTTTCAAATTATGTATAAATTTTTTATTGGTGTCAAAGGGTATGGGTTTGATAACCAGAAATGACTATAATGATCAGAAAAGAAAATTCTCAAATGAGGATATAGGCTCTTTGTATCTCAGCTTTTGATCTTAGGATGTAGCACTAGCACTTTTTAAGGAGTTTGTAAACATTAACTTAACATTCTATAAAATGATTATTGAATGGTTGTAATGTAAACTTCTTTGGGGTATTTAATTATTAATTAATTAATAATAATAGGTCGTTCAATAAGTCCGTAGGATAAGTAAGAAAAAAACAACATAATTTCGTAACATAATTTCATGACAAAAATCATGTACCACAGTTTCATTAAAATTGTAAGGCAATCGCTTATAAAAATACAGACGGACATAAAAATTATAAAAAAAATTTAATCGAAAGAGACAAACAACAAATTGGGATGTAGCATTAATGAAAATTTTACAAAAAATATAACAGAATTAATTTAGAGAAATGTAAGTTTAATAGGCCAGTAATAATAGGAGAAAAAATTAGAAAAAAAAAATAATTCGTTACAGCAAACTGACAGCGGGATATTGTAGAACACGATATTGTAAAAGAGGGAAACATAAATCGAACCAACAGCTGCTATCCGGGGGGAGTGGGGAGGGTTTTTAGGGGTTGAAGACAGTTTTTCGTGATTTATGGCTAAACCGTGCATCCTATCAAAAAGAGTTATATGTAAAAGTTGTAGGAAATGAAAAGATCTACAATCTTTGCACGGACCATTTTTACCCCAACCTCAAAATTTTTCGGAAAAATGCGAAAAACCGATTTTTTTCTTTTTTCTTTTTTTCTTTGACAAAAAAAATTTTGCGAAGCTCAAACGTTGACAAAAGATACCTCTATTTATTGCAAAAAGGCAGTAATTTTTTCGGAGGGAAATATTTAGACGTTGTTGTTAAATTTAATTTTTGTCAAAAAAAAACCCCACTCCCCCCCGGATAGCAGCTGTTGGTTCGATTTATGTTTCCCTCTTTTACAATATCGTGTTCCACAATATCCCGCTGTCAGTTTGCTGTAACGAATTTTTTTGTTGTTCAAATACTATTTTTACTGGCCTATAAAGCCTTTTTGCATTCTACTTTAATTTTTAAGATTGATGAGGTGAAAATGTATAACAATATTGGATTAATTTGAGCGAAACCAATTCCCTTTAGATTTTATTGTTTGTACGCAAATTTTTTGTAATTGTGAAATGATCCCACCAATTCACTATTTATTTTTTGTTCAACTAAAAAGAGGTAAAATTTCACAAGCTACAAGCTGATTTATCCGTGACATTAGGTTGAAAATAATTAATCATACTGTTAACATTATTTGCTTTCAATAAGCCCTGAAATAATATAATATCTTTTATTATATCAACTGATTTGCTTTTTAATTTACACCGCCAACTTTCGTAAAGCAATAAAATAATCCAATTATTACATATAAACGATTTTAATATCTGTACAGTTTGTCATACAACCTCGCCTACACGATCGGAAATAAGAACTAAAATGTATTCGACACATCAATGTCATTATTAGTTGAAGAACATTGATTAGTAGTAGTCCACAATAATCAGCGGTAGTAGAACTTGTTCGTTATAAAAATGGTTTTAATTTTTATACTGTTAAAAGTAATCAGCATTTAGTCAGATAAACAAATTAGAAAAATAGTATTTAACATAACTATTTCTTTCATCTCCTACTTACTTACATTTTATGCAATACATTAGAGTTAAAATTCCGAACATTTACATTGGAATTTGAAAGTATCCCCGGAACTAACAAATTATTGTTATGCATAAACAATACCACAAAATGTAATATGTATCCCGATGTAAAACTTATGCATTTTAATAAATTTATATTGAGTGCACACTCTATGCATTCATTACCTTAGGTAACTTAAAAATAAAACTTAAACTCGAGGTCGCATTTATATGCCATAGGGTGTTGAAATAAAATACTTTAACTTATAAAACAAGAAATTAAAAAATTGACCTTCAAATTTTCTTTATACAACAGAAAATCAACTTTGAGTTAAATTATTGCAATAAAACAACAGCTACTACCTTTAATCACCCTGTTTTTTTTCTGTTATATTAATACTTATATATTTCACTTTCACTTATTTGAATTTATTATTTGCGTTATTTAATGCCAGCTGTATTGTTAGTTTTTTTTCTTGATTTCTTTGTTGTTAATTTGGTATACGAAAAAAGTTTTTGATCACAAAAATATTTGCAAAGGCGCTTTCGGTTGGTTAAAAAAATTCTATTATAATTTGTGCTCGTATTTCGTATTTTCTTGATAAGTATTATAGTTTACCAGAATTAATAGAATCACAAATTTAGTTAGAAAAGTTGGTGACATACTGTTCTTTTAATTTACAACTGGCATTCTTCTATCGAATGTTTTTTCGATCAACTCTTTAACCTCATTAGACCAATGACGAATATATTGCTACTGTTGTAGATGCTTACAACAGTTACGACAAGGTTTTTAATCAGGAGTTGTGTTGCATAATTATCCCCAGTTCATTCAAATATTCTGATATCTATGTTTGCTTTTGTTTGGTATACCATTGCATTGCAAACGTTATGTAGCGTGTATGCTGGCATTTTTAATGCATAACTGGTTCACTGAGAAATTCATATTATTTCTTATAATTTTTGAGAAAATACACGGTGCTCGAATCCAATTAGAATACGGGATGCTTATGTTGGATATCAGTTATAGCTATATGAAAAGTTTTATTTCAGACTACTTCTTCACACTTTTATTGTTTTTACAATTTCAACCAAGATTTAGAATGCATGGTGTCTTTTCTTAACGAAATGTTAATCCTGCACCACTTCTCTAGTGCTAACCTGAAGTTTATCTTCGTTTTTGGCTTTCTCAAACATTCAATTTATCTTGTGGAAACATTTCTGGAACAAAATCAATCACAGAGTTTCTTACAGTTTTAGAAAATCACTATCAGTAGTTGATCAAATGATAGGCGGGTTGATAGGCTCCGTTTTTATTTAAAATTCATCTCCTTTGATCTTAATTGGGTTTGTAGTCTTAATATGTAATTGTTAATATAAACAACACTGACTGTCCAACACAAACTGAGGTTTACTGTTTAGCGAAAATTTAGATTTTCTTCGAAAAATAACTCTGGTGGTAGAAAACGACTGTCAATTGTCTCAAACCCGTGCTTTTCTTAAAATAACCAAATGTGAAGTATTCACATATATTAGCTTGTAAATTTTCTATTTGCCTAATTTCCTTGAATCATGGAATTTTTTTAACAAACTAAATATTTAATTTAAATTTTCATTTTCATTGTAAATGAATGTATAGCAAATTGTATGTTGAATATGAAAATACTGCTTTTGACCTCTGCATCTGTCACTATAAAGGTGAGAGATCTCGACAGTTTGGTTGTTTGCACAAATCGATTGACGAGGAAAACGCCAATCTGATCTGTTTTCATGCGACAACTGTTATAAAAAAAAACAACGACATCAGTAGCAGTGCGACGATGTTGTAGGGAGTCAAGATTTGATATTAAATTTCGATCACCAACAATTCATATAGCACGCTTTTGAACAGAGTTTAAAAGATCCAAGATGTAATTAGATACAGCACCCTCAACTTGACAACAATACTCCATATAAGCAAACCGAGTGCACGCTCTGTTCTATCGCCATTATATGATCGTTCCAGAGTAAGTCGTTATACGACTAAATTGTGACTCCCCATTAACGAATGCTTTCACATTCGCTTGTTTGTATTGTATTCGCATATTTGATTTAGATTCTCCTTTTGTATGTTTTACCTATACTTGTAGGTTGTTTTATATGTAAATCGTTCAAGTTATACAGTCCTTATCACTGTTAAAATATTATAGTGTGTACATCTCTAAAAACACTGTTTGATTTGATCCAACCCATCGCTTTTTACTCATTTTTTTCGATTACAATTAGTGTAATTATTATAGTTTTATCACCAAATTAGAAATTGCCAAATTAGAAATTGCCATTTAAGACACTTAGTATTTTAAGCAAGGACATTCCACTACCGTTTGTTTCTTTTGATAAAAACATTTAAGTAATGACAAAAAAATTAGTAACGTAATAAATTCATTGCGCACTCCTGCAGTGAAATAATAAGGGAACCCAAACTGTCATGGAAACTCAATTACATTTTAACCAATACAAAACATGCGTATAAAAAATAAACATTTGAATTATAAATATCAAAGAAAAACTGCTACACTAAAAATTTTCGCAAATTATTAATATTTCAAGATTTTTTCTATGATTTATGTATATCAACAAGATAGATGATAATTGATAAACAATATCATAAAAAGGATGGATAATCTCAACAAACTCAATGATTCATTCTGACCGGATTGTTCATTTGCACTGACCGATTTAGCAACGTTGGTCACCGTTCAATGGGTCACTTGCAAAAACATTAATTATTCAAGTCAAAAATGCGAAAAAGAAGAGTTTAGAAAAAAGTCAAGAACCATATCCTAACTAAAATGCAATACTGCCCTTGAAAATGAGACGGTTACCCTGAAATTGCTGCAAAAGTTTACTCAACAAATTTTTAAAGAGAACGAATTGTGAAAAAAAATATTGCGACGCTAATGCATAGTTCAGTTTTCACACAGTTCAGAAAATAAAATGTTCTAGAATAATATAGTGAACTAATATCAATAAAATACTTCAATTAATGGGTAACCGTTGTTAAAGATTTCCTGTAGTTTCCTGATAAATAGATTCAAGAAAGCTGTAGTATTCCAACAGACATAAATTCTGTTGTATGAATCGTAATTCTGTTGTATATCGTAAGTAACAAACCGGAAGTTGGAATGCAGAAATGTTATAAATTAAACTATAAGCATATGGACCAAGCTTAATCAAAATCAATTATCAGGAACTGATGTTATTAAAGTTTCAAATAAACAGGTGCTCCGGAGGCCCACCACCACTTATTCCAATATCGTTCAAAAACTAATCAGCTCTTTGGCATTTTAATATCCATCTTTTTTTGTCAAAGATGCTATCAAAACTGATTAATGAACGAAGTCTGTATGCTCCCAACAAACATCTATTGTATGCTCCCAACAAATATTAAAAAAATTCCTAATAATGTTGTCTAAATATGCAATCATATATGACAATAATTGACCAAGTGTCGATCATTGATTTCGCATTGATTGGAAACAATCAATAATCGTGACTTAAAATGCTGTAGGATGAACTGAAAAAAATGCAAAAAATTAAAAAAATAAATTTTTGACCGGAAGTGAAAAACCGAAAGTGCTAATGTTGTGCTTATGCTGTATGCTTTCAACAAACATAAAAAATATATTGAAAAAAATCACCTGTTGTATGGTGACCCCTCCCCCTAAACTCTTTGTCCATAATATCTTTATCATATTGACTCAAACCTCTGACAAACGTTTCATGAAAAACGATTTGAAACTGAAGGCTAGTACAGATAACTATCGCAAAAAGAACTTGTTAACCGAAAGCAACAAACCGAAGTTGGTACGCAAAAATATTGAAAACAGTTCTAAAACCTTATATTCCAAGTCTCAATACGATTGAAATCCAGAATTAGAAATTATTAAATATTCAAACTTAAAGGTGTTCGGGCGATCACCCGCTATTTTGTCCAATTTCGAAATGAATCCAGATCTGCCATTTTCAAGTGAGCCTGGATCACATACGAAAGTTTTATCAAGATCCCATGCGTTTTTGTCTAATATTCCTCAGCGTCTATTGTTCATCTAATTTAATTTCATGAAATTCAGTTATCATAAAATGATTCTTTAATTTTAATTTTAATCAGATTCCATCATCTTAGGATTTTTACAGAAGTTTTTATAGTACGATATTCATAACACTCAAACGCTGTTGATTGTAAGTTTCATTTAATTTTAGAAGAAATAATAAAAACAAAATGTCTACGTCTAAATGTTAATGCTACAATTTGTCACCATTATCATGTCACATTAACTTTATTATTTCTATTATAACAAAAACTTTTGTTCTGCCTACTTTAACTCCTTCATCTATTCTTTTAATTTTATCATCTAAGAAATACTATTCCATTTACACATAGAATAAAATAAAAAATAATTTCAATTCCATATCTACTTTTTGTAATTGAATAAAATAATTTATTTTTTTATGATCAAAAGTAAGTAAAAGTAACTAAGCCAGTTTTGTTGAAGGATATTGTATGTTAAGTCAATACACCGGTATGTCTTAAACTCTTAAAGTTTTGCAATTTTATGGTATATTTTGCTTTGTTTGATTTGTTTCAAATGCAGAAGAAATGGGGTGAACGAAATTGTTACAAATATACGTGATCTCTGTTAAAAATTGTATAACGTTGGTCTGTTTATATCGTATGAAATTCAACAATAACCAAAATGTTGTATCTACCTGTTTTCTATGTTAATAGGTAATCCCGAGCAGGTTTGTACAATCGGTCCAGCAACAGACTTTTAATGGGTACCTTTCTTTTAGCAATTGGGCCATTAAAAAAATAAATTTTAATGATAACTACAGTCAGATCTGGGCGACTGGGCTATTACTGGTAAAGTGATAATATATTAATCAACCGTTTAATAACATATAATTAACAATTTCATTTATTGTTATAATATAATAATATTATAGTAACAATTATAATTGATTATTATTATTGTTATTATGATTTATATTCATTTTCAGTTTCATTTTATCATACTAAAGGTGCATTATAAATTATATCCAATAAATATTAATTCTCCTAAACCAGCAGTAAGCCTAAAATCGGCCATCTATCGGTTGCCAGCAAATGCTTTAATTAGAAAAGTTTATTCGTAGTCATTCTTTTGTTAGACATTGGTCTGTTGATGGGGCAAATAGGGATGGCAAACCGGTTTTCGGTTAATTGGGTAATTTTTGCAAAATTTACTATTCGAATAACCGGGTAATCAACTCGGTTAACCGGATAGTGCAATTAGGTTATAGTTTCACAAAAATTTATAAAATCATTAAATAATCATTAAAATCATTAAAAAATTTATAAAATCATTAAATATAATATAATTTGGTAGTTAAACCGATAGTCACGTCTAAATACACGTATTATTACCCATTATGAGTTGCCTCCAAATTCATTTACTTGCAACCAGGCGCTCACTATTCGAACAAAATCCCACCCAACAATTTCATATGCTAATGATTTAATTAATCCAAAGTTTTCTAACTGTAGTGGCACGTAAACAAGAAAAATTTGAATTTAGCAGAATCGGACAGCGATCAATTATTTTATTATTTCATGATAGAATAAAGAAAATAAAAAATAACTACAGGCAAAAGTGCAAGCATTTTTTAAACAATTTGCAGCAACTAAACTAAAATTGAGTTACAAATAATCGTAGTAGTAGTGAAGTATTTATTGATCATGTGACGTACTGGCTTTCGCTAGCTTTAAAGCCCGCATGTAGAGTAATTCAAAACCGCATTACTTCGAGCAATCAATAGCGTGTCATTGTCAAGAAATATTCCATAACTAAAATATAGGGTGCTACCACTGAATAAAGTTCATCCGCTAAGATATCACATTCGCTACAGATAGCTTACTGTTGTTGCCAGTGGTATATGAAATCCCACATATACGCATATGGCTATAGCAAGGACTGGAGTACACGGGATCGTCATATATCCTTAGACCAAAAACATTACAAATCAACAAAAACTGATCGTTCCATGTGAATTTAATACTACTGATTTTTTAACAGGATTTCGTGTTTTCATTAATTAATCCAGGTAAATATGACGATCCGGTAATAGCGAGATTTTCTTTCACTAAGCCCAGGATTTCGGGAATATAAAAATATGTCGGGGCTCAAGATCCTGCGATTTCAATCCCTGGTTGCAATCGAAATAGGATGGAGCGTCTAAATTAGATAACTAACTTTTTGATTTAATTTGTTTCCTGTCGGTTAATCGCGTTTAACGGTTATTTTGAAAATTTACTATTCGATAACCGGATAATAAAACAGTCGAATAATTGCCATCTCTACGGGCAAGCTCTGCTCGGAATGTAATTGATTTATTAAAAGTTGTATTTAATGTTCTTGGATCCAAAAATTCTCTTTTGTAATATCAAAATATCTCCTTTTTATTTACCGAATACTATGTACATATTTCAAAAACCAAAATTATTGAAAAGAAATAACCAACTTTTCCACACCCTCGTAAAGCTTTTTTTTTACCTAAAGCAAGTTGATCCCACGGTCAAATATATTAAACTAAATAATTATCCTATTAACGACCATTTTAAAAATAATCTAAAACTATAAAATATAATCATCATCCGGAAATGAATAAGTAAGTCTTGAGCATATGTTGACATTTCGTTATGATACATTTTTATTATAATTTAACCTTAAAATATAAAATTTTGTGTTTCTTTAAATCGTTTTTTTGTGTGATAGATTCAGTAAAATGCCAAATACACATGTCAATGGTTTTGTTTTCTAGTTATCTGCAATCAATAAACTGGAAATAACGAAACGAAACAAAATTAAAGGTATAGTAGTTCATTGATGTCAAGACAGACTACTTCTCATTGTGAGTTTTTGAAACGTTTGTTATTATAAAAACCTTGTAACAAGCAAGGGGTGACATTTTCCATGTTTTTATAAAGAAAATACGAACTTAACTATCAATGATTAGAACAGCGTGTTTTTCTGTTGAAAAAATAGAAAATGGCGTTCAGGTGCAAATTAAATTCACATCAATTAACATAAAAAATCATTGACATAAAGTTGTGTTGTAAAGACTTTATTATATTGCCAGTACAAAAGCAAAATATTTAAACAATGTCTATCAAGTCTATCAAGTTTGCACTAAAAGGAAAGTGAAAATGTTGAAAATATTTCAAAAGCTGTGCCACGCAAAATTGTATTTATTAATCGCTTGAAATGTTACATTAAGTGTTTTTTCAAATGATACTCCCCATACTCATTTGGGTTTAGAAAGCTTTTTATCACTCCTCCCTACTCCCATAATGTATGGAAATGTTTTGACTTGCAGTTTTTATTGTGAGATATGGGGAAATTATAAATTTTTGTGCAATGAAGTCTATATTTGAAAAGAAACAAGAAACGGAAAATCTTACTATTTATACTCGACCGAATGTTTGATTGAGATGGTTATGTTAATTCTAATCATAAAGATAAGTCGTCATTTTGTAAATCTGAATATTATGTAAGTTTTAATCAAATGGTGACTATTGTTTATCAATATTGAATCAAAACTTTGAATCAAAGTGTCTAAGTTCTTTAATGTTCAAATAAAATTCTAATATTTTTAATAATAATCAACGTTTATTAAGAGAAAAATAAAATACATACATTTTTTGGAAATTTTTGTTCTGTCAAGAGGAAGTGTTAAACCAGAAGAAATAATCACAAATATTCGTGAAATTTCAATTGATGATGATAACGAGAAATTAGAAGATGATAAAGGTTTGATTGGGTATAAATATCATTTAAATGCAAAATATTATACAACAGATATATTATGTCCTTTTACGTGCTCGCTTGATTTATGTTCATAAAATTTAATTAATTTCGTCGAAGGAATATTGGTTTATACTTTATTTTGATTCAAATAAAGAAAGAATGAATTTTGATTCAGAAAATGGTATTACATACAATTTACAAAGAAGCAAAAATATATACCACTGTTAGTTGAGATTGAATTGGACAGAAAACCAGAAAACGAGATAAAGATGCTAATCATCTGAACTAAATATGTACCATATATACCTATAATACAAGCTTTCTTTTTTGAAGTGAAAACTTCTTTAGCCGCGTTATGCAATTTTGTATGGAGTAAAATTTATATATTCGCGACCGCTTTTTTAAGAGAACAAAATATTTTTAAATATGAAACACATCTAGCATTTCTTAACGTTGCAAATTGCAATGTGGATATCGCGGTCGACTGAGGTTCTGTAGGTTGTGAGTTCAATTCCTGGTGTGGTACATTTTTTTATTGTTTTTTTGTTTAATTTTTAGTAAATACCATTAAAATTATTTTTTTTAATTCATGAATATTCATAAAAATAATAAAAATTTCTCTTTACGAATTTTAAAAAATTGATCTATAATGCAGTTTTTTAAAGTTATATTGCTACTGTCTTTTGAAATTTGCATTCGAGTCATCATGCTAAATAAATATTGAATATATATGAAACTGAATTGAATTATGTCTGTTTGTCCTTTATGCATTAATACATAAATCATCATGAAAATTTGGGAAGTTGTTGTGTGCACTTTGCTTTTTAGTTATATTTTTATTTAACTATCGTTTTAAACGGTAGTTTGCTTTGATCAATGTTTTTTTGTTGAACATAATTTTTATCAAATTAAAAATAACGTAAGAAAGATAGTATAACCAGAAACAATTACATTTGTAAATCAAAATTATATGTATTGGAATTTAACACATCATAATGTTACAAATTTTATCATCTTCACCACCTTATTGGTTTGGAATGGTATGTAATACATGTTTCTTAAATTAAGTGAAGACTTAATACTTGTAACTTGATGCTTGATAACATCGATTATATCAATTTAAAGCTCACAATTACTAGACGAAAATCGCATAAATTCTATACAAAGAAGCATAGCTTTTGTATGATTAAAAATGGATGGCAATTATGATAAATAAACTAATTAAAAATGGTGGCACTTAGCCGATAGTGATTTGCAAACGGCAAAAATGTGCATTAATACCAATGAATTTACTTAGCTTTCCGCAGGAAGATTTGTAAAATTTAAAATTGTTGATCTATGGGTGTGACAACCACGCGTACTTTAGTCCCTGCTATTGGCATATGAGTTATCTTGAGATATCGTATACCACTGGCAATAGCACTGCAATCTCATTAGCCAAAGTGATATCTTAGGGGTGCTGGCGAATGAAGTATTTCCAATCAATTATACCATCCCTTACTCTAACATGGAATATTCTTTGATGATACGCTTTTTTTTTAATAAAATGTGTTTGGTAGTAGAAATTACAAGGTGTGTCACAACAACACATAAAAAACTTTTAAGAACAAGGTCCCACAACAACATGCTTTCTAGGGTGTTGATAGACGCCAATTTTTATATGATATGTTTTGATTATTTTGAATGTATATAATAGTTGCTTGGAATGCTGATAGATGTGAAACCCAGAATAATTTAAATGATTTTAATTTAAACATTCTGCAATTTTAATTTGCAATACTACAATAATTGGAAGATACAAAAAAACATAGCTATTTCACAGATTTAAGTTTTCACTTCTGTCGGCAGTCATTACACTGCCTTCTTTTTTGTTATTTTTATTTATTGACTCAGGTGAGGTACTTTCTACTTTTTGTTAGTTTTTTTGATGTTCAATTAATTTTTTTTGGGTTCAACATAAAACTTTTGTTTAGATATAAATTTTTGGTTATAGAGATTTCCCAGACAGGATTCCCGTTTGTTCAACAAAGTTCAGTTTTTTCAAGCTAAATGCAATATAGCAGTTATTTGGCAATAATTCATAAGTTGTGCACTGAAAATAAATTGTAAAAGAAATCGCATTGTGTTTTAAATTCAGTGATTTTACCAATGATACACCAACCAAAATTCACTCTTCCCTACTCTCATCCCATCAAAACATAGAAATATAATTATTTGACACTTCGCTTCGCTTCAATCAATTTTAGCAATGAAGGGAGAATGGAGGGAAAATCATATTTGGAATTATACTTTTTTTGACAGTATAAATCGCAATGTCCCGAGCAGAAATTTGTCCTGATCAGGTTTACCTTAGTGCGGATCAGGCAATAGTTGTACAGCCTGATTTGATCCTGGACATGAGTGTAACACTTTTTTCTTATAAGTTCTAATTATAGGATAACCAGATTAGAGCCTGATTGGGATAATTGGTCCAGGCCCAGATATATATTTATATATATATATATATATATATATATATATATATATATATATATATATATATATATATATATATATAATATATATATATATATATATATATATATATATATATATATATATATATATATATATATATATATATATATATATATATATATATATATATATATATATATATAAATATATATATATATATATATATATATATATATATATATATATATATATATATATATATATATATATATATATATATATATATATATATATATATATATATATATATATATATATATATATATATATATATATATATATATATATATATATATGTATATATATATATATATATATATATATATATATATATATATATATATATATATATATATATATATATATATATATATATATATATATATATATATATATATATATATATATATTTATTATATAGATTTTATACGTCTTAAACCCGACAAGGTAGGAATTTTTATTGAAAGAGATAATTAATTTCCTTAACCTCACTATTTGTGATTTTCGAAAGTTAGTAGGTATATTCCATACTATTCCATACTATCCATACTATCCTAAGTCACGTTGACAGCGTGTCTACCAAAAGATTCAAACTTAGTTGGTACTGATGAGGTTCTAAGTTCGAATCCGAACCGAAACACGTTCAGAGATAAAAGTTGTTTTTATTAACAGATAACTATAAGGTTTATTCAGATAAACCCAAAAACTGATTTCGAATTGAAAAATTCATACGATTCACTAATTTACTTGACATTTATGTCGTAAAATTGATTTCATATTGATTGGCAGCATTCAATAATAACTGCACACGTGACTTGGGATAGTATGGAATATACCTACTAACTTTCGAAAATCACTAATAGTGAGGTTAAGGAAATTAATTATCTCTTTCTATATATATATATATATATATATATATATATATATATATATATATATATATATATATATATATATATATATATATATATATGTATATATATATATATATATATATATATATATATATATATATATATATATATTATATATATATATATATATATATATATATATATATATATATATATATATATATATATATATTATATATATATATATATATATATATATATATATAAATATATATATTTATATATATATATATATATATATATATATATATATATATATATATATATATATATATATATATATATATATATATATATATATATATATATATATATATATATATATATATATATATATATATATATATATATATATATATATATATATATATATATATATATATATATATATATATATATATATATATATATATATATATATATCATAGGCGAAGCGTCTTTGGATGCTAGGGAAGCACTGCTTCCCTTTGAACCAGGCCGCTCTTTTTCAAATTAACGATTGTTTTTTAATAAAGATTTTATCAAGCATCATTCAATAAATTTTCAATACTTTAGGTATTTATTTAAAATAAATCTTCAAAGTTTCTGTAAAATTATACAAATATTTCCATATAAATATTTATTATTATTATTATTTAATTATATTAATTCCTAATATTTATAAAAAAAACTTCAACGCAATCAAAATATTTATTTATTTCGTTCAAATAATATACAAGAAGCTGTCCAACTTGCAGCGTACGGAATTATAATATTTGTACGCAAAAAAAAGAAGAAACACAAATAGGAAAAGAAAAAGCGAAAAAAATCAAACAAAAACCATAGCAGTAGATGCTGTGCTGCTTATAGCATATCATATACTATCATAGTAGTACTATGGTAAATCTGTTTTGTTTTAGCTTATATGTACTGGTTTAATTGTTTTAGCTAAGTTTTACTACTTTACATCAAAGTATGTATTGATTTTTAATAAGAACTTGGATTTATTGTTTGAATTACAAATGTTTGAATAAATAATTATGGTGCATTATCAATTAAAAATTATTGCAGAACAGTTTCCAAAACAGTTTTGTTTTAAAATATCAACATATTTTTCAATAAGAAAATAGAAGACCCACTGATTTCCAAATTATGTAGGTATTTGTCTCCTTTTCAACCATTTTCGTGGTTCTATTTCTCGATTGTTTGTTAGGATAGGACCAATCAACAACTACAATAATTTCTTCCCTTGGTGAATTTCAATAATATAAAACCATAGTCCATACTTTGATATATTAAGCAAAGAAATTTTTTCATGTATCTGATGAGATGAGCTGCTTTGTAACAACCATATTTATGTTCCAATATTAGTACATATAAATAAACGCAATTTTAAAAATGGATTGAATTTTGCGTTTCAAACCAGAGGATCAAGTTTTTACTGCAAAATTTTATTTTCCTTGCCGTTTTGTGCATTGATAATTTCATTGCAAACGACTGCTTCGGATATTAAATAAAAACTGTTCCTTAGAACAAAATAACTTAAAAGCTTTGAGTAGATCACAAATGGAACGCATAAGCTTTAAAAATATTTCAAATATAAATACACAATTTTATTCTTATTTTAAAATAATTATTTTGAGCTTATGATCTGACTAGTCCATTATTATTTTGATCTGACTAGTCCATTTTATTATAAAAAATACAAAAACATGTTTGTAGCCACCGATCTAAATAAATTAGTAAAATGAAATGCTTTTCAATTACACAACTTGCTCGAGGGAGAGTAGACTAAAGTGAAACAAGTTTGATCTTCAATGGTAAGCGTCTTTAGTTAAAAGTAGAAAAATATGCAAAAATATATATTTCTACAATAGCAAATGAATTCTATTTTCATGCAGATTTAATCCCCTTTGAAAATCGTTTTTTCCTCTAGTGTATAAAATCATATTCGCTAGATAACAAATTGTAGTTGCTATGGTATCTTCATCAAATAGTTATTAAGACAAAGTAACCATGAAAAATAGAATATGAATTTTAAATGGTATGTCGTCGATTTCTAATTAAATAATTTATAATAAATATCATTCACGAAAAAGCAGCGTTTCCATATATTGTAGCAAAATGTACTATGTTTCTTCAAATGGGCTATTTTTGAGTTTTAATAGTAGTTATTGTGGAATATTATTTAGAACGCAGCATCCCATTCTTAAAAACTCGCGCTTCGCCTATGATATATATATATATATATATATATATATATATATATATATATATATATATATATATATATATATATATATATATATATATATATATATATATATATATATATATATATATATATATATATGATATACATAAATTAATTAAAATAAATAGGTACAATGGAAAAAATTAAAACATATACCACCTTAATCACTATAATTATAGTCTTTCAGTCGAGAAGCGATAACTAATGAATTTTAACCAAATAAAATTTTATGAAATGAAATATGGCTTAGATCTGGTTAAATAAGGCAGACCTTAATAGGGAAATTATAAATCATTTTTGATAGGGGCTTGATACAAATAAATAGGGTAAGGTATTTTGTATCTATCTAAAATCTAGTAAGGTATTTTGTATCTATCAGACCCTGATCAGGTTGCTCAGCTAGGAGTCAAATACGAAAAACCAAATCAGTACCCGATATTTTAAATTACGGTTAACCCTAAACGGGTATTCTTAAGCCCACATAAGATTGCTCTAATACAGCTTGCCTTTTCTGAACTGACCAGGACCTGAACACGCCCTAACTGTATTCAGGCTTTCCCTAACTAATTTCTGCTCGGTGTTTCTTAAATGAAGTGCTTCTTCAAACGACACCCTACTCATTTGGGTCACAAATGCTTTTTTCACTCTTCCCTACTCCCATCCTTCCAAAACACAGCAATATAATAATTGAACACTTTACTTCGGTATATTCTCGTCAAAAATTTATCAAAATTCCTGTCTTCGCGATTTTTTTTCAATTTTTTCTGTCAATGACGCTCATAACCTAGGGAGGAGGACATACATAAATTTGTACTTGTTTGAAAATGATTCTACAATTGTGGAATGCAAAATTGTAAAATAAAATGTTTCTTAAGTTAAAAAATTTTTTGAAAGACACCCCACTTGCCTGGGTTATAAATGGTATTTGTACCTGTTCCCAAGGGGGAGACCTTAAAAATATAACGATCAGTATTTCACACAAGTTTTCGATTGTATTACTTATTCGATTTCCCTGATCGGTTAAGATTTTGAACGAAACTTCTTGACACTACAAACCATATTTACTGTATAAAGGAATTGCCAAATTTATTCTGGTTTTAGACTTTATTTTCTTTTTGACTATTTACTCTTCCGTAAAAAGCAAATTTAAATTGATTTGGAGTAATCTGAGCATATGTTAAATTTGCAAAATATGGTCTAATTTTAAATATTTTCTATATTGATTCGAAAATCGAAACCATCGGCAATTTGCAAAATTTGTTGCATCTCGTTGTATGTACAAACACAAGGTATGCTTGATTAAATAACTGTATTCGATGCGGTTTTCTGAATTTGATAGCGTTTGATACCGTGGGGTGTTCTAAACTTTTTTGATATTGTGTTTTTTTTGGAATTCCAAACATTTTGTAATCGTGTCTGAAATTTAAATAGTTATTTGTTTCACTAGGACAAAAAATGAAGTGGAGGAGTATGAAGGAGTAAGTTTTGCGAGTTCTAAAATCCATTTTTAGTCCGAGTAGAACATTAAATTTTTTCTTCAACCGTTATTTAATTTATTATTTAATAAAATTTGAAAATATTCAACTTTTAAAATATATTTAATTTACATCTCAAACTAAATCCAAGCAACCATTTCAATAATAAATAATAAGAGAGGCGCTTTCCAATCAAGTGAATTACTGAATGATTCACTTAAACTGAATTGTATTCCGGAATTTGTATGTTCCAATGGTAATATTCAGTTTATCACTGAACGTAAACTGAGCTGCTACAGAACTGGATTGATCTGAATAAAGTGAAGGAAAAAATAGGTTCATCAGTTCAACATATTCATATTTTTTATTTATGGTTTATGGTCAAACGTTTAAAATAATAAAAAAATAAATCGGAACATATTTGTTTGTGTCTAATACTAGTTTCCCACCGTAGCAATTTGCTAGCTAGTATAGTTTAATAAAGTATAATAGCAACGGTGTGAAAGCAAACTATCACAACAGTTATTTTAAATTTGCTATTTTCATTTGCTAGCTAGTAAATATAATACTTATCAAATAAAGTATAATATCGACGGTGTGAAACGTAATTATTATTTTATAGGTGAAATGTCATTTTATGAAATTTGTAAACATTGTGTTTTCTTGCGATTTTTAGCTTGTAAGATTCATTTCTGATATTTAATAAATTAAAGTGTATGTATTAATTGTTGATTATAATATGGATATGTTTAGTATAGCATTATAAAGGAATAGGACATGAAAAACGTAGTCAACGTAGACGTTTGGTTTTCGTGAGAGAATTATTTTAAAAAGACGTTATAGAATATAGAATGAACTTTATGTGTATTTTATGCTGTTCAAAAACAGTGGCAGGGCTGGTCTAAATCTAGTTTGATTTTCTCTGGGTTGTAAATTTCATTTTAAAAACTATAACGCTAATATCAAATATAAAATTGACAGTACGGTATTTTGATATATCAATTTTATTCTAGTGTCAAGTTAGGTTTGGTTTCCCACCGAAACATTATCTTAATATAATACGAGAAATCAAACTAATATCAAATATTTGCTATACTACATAGTAAATTTCTGCGGTGGGAAACTAGTATAAATTTTCGATTTTGGTTATGTATTTTTTAAACGTCAAAAAATTGCTGTTTTTTGTTGTTTTGGCTCTATTTTTGATGATTTACTGAATATTAGACCAATTGGCTACAATCAACTCCTTCAGCAATTCACTCGATTGGAAAGCGGCTTAAATTTCTTATTATTCAAACTTTGATTTTTGTTTTGCATAGAAGTATAGATTTGTTAATTTTTGGGACTGCTACCATGACAATTAGATACAATACATAAATGACATATTTTTTGTAAAATATATCCAAACGAAAAGTGCAATATTTAGTCCGGTTGGAGAAAATAGTACATTATTTAATTAGGCGCTAAAGTGCTACTTTTTGGATTGCGTCTATAGTTTATAAATTATACAATCCAATTATAGACGATACACAAAAAGCCACTTTAGCTCCCAATTAAATACACTATTTTTGCGGCAAACGTTTAAATTTTTTATAAATATGAAATTATAATACATCAAAAATTTATAAATATGATTTATTACCGTCATAATTACGTCCAAAAAGTAAAAAACATTTAAATTTGTATAAATAAATTTTTTTATCAAAGCAAGTTCCAATTCAAAATTTTATTATTCAATTAAACTATTTGTTATGTTTTGTTGTCATAGTTACATACAATAAATCAAAATTTCATAATTCAATCAGAATCAATTTCTTATTTTTTGTTGTCATAGTTACACAATTTGTTTGAAAAAATAACAAAATAACAAATAACAAATGCTACTTTACTGTCGCCGTAATATAAAACAAAAATGGCCTTACTTTGATTTTGACGCTTGATTATAAGTAAAAAAAGTAAGACTTTAACTAACTCCCTAGCGGCAGTAAAGTTAAAATTTACAGCCGTTTGCCGAAAAAAATATTTATGGGTTTTATACAAGCATGAAAATCGGGTCTTAATACCGGTTTACTGGGTTTGCCTGATTTTAATATCGCAGTACCAGCTTTTAGTTCCGGTATTGAATTCTTTAAACGATATTGAGTATGAATAATTGTTTATCATTTGAGGTCAGTGACATTGTCAAACATAAGATGAAAATTGGTTTTATTAAAGTAAAAGTGATTGATCATGAATAACAATAAATATTGAGTTTTATTTTAGTATTTAATTGCATGCTGTTTTAAGTTAATTAAACGCATTTTTTGTATAGTCAGTTTGCAGTTTATAATGCATACGAAGATTATTGTTTGTTTTTGATTATGTTTATTGTGTGTTCAACTTTAAAATTTTTTACTTCATTATCTTCCTTGAAACTTTTCGTTTAAAGATGATATTGTGTTAATATATTTAATGACATGATGTGATACTCCCTTGTAGCCAATAAGTTCTCATTTTATCTCTCTAATGCTATTCCTCGTTTAATAAGATATGTTATTTATACACAATTAGTAGTAGAAGAAGCAGGAATAAAATTCTAACTGTCGGTTTAAAACGTTGATATAAAGTACGTCAATCCCTCACTGAAAAATCCTTCACTGTGGCCACTAGGCCACAAAACACATTCACATAAAGCATTTTAAACTTCTAAAGAACCAGTATCAAATACTACCTAGTTTTCAAAAGCTAAATACGACACATACTGTTGCAATTTTTTATTGCAATTTTTTTAGAATTTGGCAATGCATAATTTTTCAATTATTGTCAAAAAAGTGCTCCAAAAAGTTGGTCCCCCTTCCCCTTGGATTTTGAACTTAACTGACAGAAAAATTTGAAAAAATTCACCGAGACAGGAAGTTTGATAAACTCTGAACGAAAATTATAGCGAAGCCTCAAATAATTATATTTCTGCGCATTTAAGGGGTGGAAGTGGAGATAGGTGAGAAAGAGTTTTTTTCACACAAGCGAGTGAGGTGTCCTTTGAAAGAGCACCTAATTTAAAAAACATTGCTATTTTTTTAGAATTTTGCGGTGCACAGTTTGTGAGTTATTGTCGAAAAAGTGCGACTTTCAGATCGTTCCCTCTCTACGTTTCGACAATGATTGACAGAAAAATTTGTAAAAATTCACAGTTAGGAAGTTTGGTAAATTTTGAATGAAAATCATTGCGAAGTGTCAAAAAATTATATTTCTGAGTGTTTAGGTGACGGGGGTTGGAGAGAGTAAAAGAAACCTTTTTGACCCAAAAAAGTGCGACTTTTACACCGTTCCCCTACTACCTTTCGACGCTGATTGACAGAAAAATTTGAAAAAATTCACAGAGACAGGAAGTTTGGTAAATTTTAAATGAAAATCATAACGAAGTCTCAAATAATTATATTTCTGTGTGTTTAGGGGATGGGTGTGGAGAGGGTAAAAAAACCATTTTTGACCCAAATGAGTGGGGTGTCATTTGAAAGAGCACATAGTTTAGAAAACATTACATTTTTTTAGAATTTTGAAATGCACAGTTTTTGTGTTATTGTAAAAAATATATTTTTAGTATGTGGGTTCCACCCATCCCCCTAAATTTCCCCGTTGATTGTCTGAAAAAAAAATCTAATTTAAACCATTTACAAGCTGTTGTAATTGAATCTTTCTTGAGTTACCATAAACAGCTATGGATAAGATTTAAACTGAAGTAGCATTTTTTGGGTCATTTTGGATCAATGTGGATGTGATTGTAATTTATTATTGACATTTACGATTAAACTTTTATTTTGTTATACGTCTATGGTCTGGCAATATAAATACTTTACAACATAAAGATTTTACAATATAAATACTTTACAATTTTTGATATTGTATTCTTTTACATTCACGGAACCTTTGACGATTTGATTCGCACTTGTCTGACTTTTTAATATTATATTTAGATTGATATTGATAAAATTGATTTCGACAAAATAATAGCAGCACATAATTTGCGGCACATAATGTGTCGAAAATCTAAAATTTAAAAAAACAATCGCCAGCCCTGGTTTGTAGTAACAATTTGATCAAAATTAGCTTTAAGAACTTAATTATTGGAAATAAAAACAAATATTGTTTTTGAAAACAGCCGTCAGGCTCCAGTTAAATTCCATTCCAGTTAAAATTAATCATTTGCTTCCATATGAACCAAACCAGTGTTTCAAATTTGTATCAAAACAACTCTTTTTCTAATGGACAGTAGTGTATATATATATATATATATATATATATATATATATATATATATATATATATATATATATATATATATATATATATATATATATATATATATATATATATATATATATATATATATATATATATATATATATATATATATATATATATATATATATATATATATCTGTATGTCGGAGATAAACTACACCAAGTCACATTTTTAAAATTTTACAGAAAACCCAAAAAACTATTTGAAAATCACAAACCCTTCTATCTTTCCAGTAACTGCTTCCCTTACCCCGACTATTTTTATTGCTATGTAATTTTTTTTAATTTCCATGATATCCTTAATTAAATTACGTCATATTATGTAAAGTTTATTTGTTAAAAAGGACTTGGTGTGCTTTACCTCACAATGATGAATCTTAGTATTTATTCCCAAGTCCCTTGAAACATACAGCACCAAGTCCAAGTAAATTGTACATAAAAGGTGTTTCCAAAAAATAATGTTAAAGGCTTTTTATAAACTTTACTTCAAAATATATTATTAGCAATGTAAGTTTAACGTTAAAAAATGTTTAAAATTGTTTACATTTTTTAAGAAACTAAAAGAAAGACGTTAAAACCTAAAGACACATTGAATAAGTGGACTTGGTGTTATTTACCTCTGAATACATTATTGTCGTCTACAAACACTATTTAATCATAAACAGAACTATGTACACTCGATGTTTTTACCTCTTAAACATATGGACTTGGTGTCAAAATTTGTTCACTTGACGTTCTTTACCTCTAAGGGCTTTGGACTTGGTGTCATTTACAATTGTTCTATCTCGAAAACTACACTAGTTAGGACTCAGTGCTTTTAACTTCTCAGTAGAGAACAAAAACCTGATTCTAACAGTACAAAAAACGAATTTATTATTATTCTCCTGCCCAATCAAAACAAATTGAAAATATTGGAAATTCATATTTCTATCAAGTTATCGCTCGTATTGCCTTGGTATAGAATCCGTTTTATTTTAGACGTAATTTTGTCTTTTTTAAGCGAAATACTGATAAATTGATGAATTTTCAGTCCCCTGGTCTCAAAGTGACTTAAATATTTGGGATTTTGACTTAAATAGATGTTTATTTCGTATTTTTAGATAAAATTGAGATAATTTTGAGTTAATTTAGGAGTAAGAAGGATTTTTTTGTGACTATTGTTTAAAAAATGCAATTTCTGGTTGGTTAGCTTTGTGGCAATTATAAGGCCAAATTAACTACAATAAAGGAATCTTTCGTGTTCGAGTCGGATACTTCTTTTCAAACGGAGAAACCGAAGAGGAAATCTGATTCGAGTACGTTGAAGTACAATGGTGATAAATGTTTTCTAGGTGGAGGTGCATGGAGGGATCAGTTTTTATTGTTTTGGAAATTTTTTTTATTTTTGATCTACCGATGTGCCGTGTGACAACCCCTACTATTGACATACGAGTTAAAGTGAGATATCACATACCACTGGTAATAGAATTGAGATATCACTAGCCAAGGTGACATGTTAAGGGTGGTGGCGGAAAAACTGTATTCAGTCAACGGTAGCACCCTCAATATTAGCTGTGAAATAACCCTTGATGATGAGACGCTATTGCATCCTCGAAGAAAGGAGCCTTCATATAACAATGTGTGGGCTTTAATCATTAAGAAAAACAGGATCAAGGAATATACCACCGGCTGGATTATTGGCAACTATATATTTTTGTTGTGTTTCAGCAAATGTTTGTACAAATTCGCTATTTACTTTTTAGTTTACTTTATTTTCTCTATTCTATCATAAAATATTGGCCTATGTCATATCTAGTTAGTGATAGGATTTATTATTTAGTTATCCATTCTTTAATAAAAAATATAAAAAACAAAAAAAGAAAGATTTACGTCCATCAACACCTTTGAACGTATGTTGTTGTGGGACCTTTATCTATAAAAAGGTTCTTATGTGTTGTTGTGATACATATTGTAATTCGTAGGAATTACAGTTTACACAACACATTTTATTAAAAAAAAAAGTTGGCTTGAAAAAAATGTCGAATTCTTTTAAAAAAAGTTTGTTCCTAGGTTGATCGCACTTCAACGCTATTTTATATTATATTTAATTTTATGATAACAAGGTTGTTAGAATGGCAAGTTTTTATAAATTCATTACACTAACTAGGATGTTAAATGTTCTAAAAAATTATTCATACGTATGTTAGAAAACATTGCTTTATAACAGTTTGTTATTTGATTTTTGTAAACTTTTCGGTAAAATCGATTTAGTAACAAAACAAAATGGTATTAAGGAGTACTGCAAACGTAAAATATTCATATGATAAATAATTTAATTAAAATTTCAACTTTAATTAACTTCACTTTCACAAATATAAAAAAAAACCAAAAATATAAATGCAGCACAAAAGAAAGTATAATAATTTAAAATTGTTATCAAATGAAATCATCTAAAAAAGTAATTAGTAAAAAATTCTTACCTTCCGCCATAAATATCCTGTGTCAGTGGTGTACTTTCATCGTCTGTAAAATTTTCATCACTTTCATTGCCCGGTGGTCCGTTAGGTAACGGACCAAATGGGCGAGGTTTTATCGCCGACATTTCGTATCCTATTTTCTCTTAACTTCTAAATTTTTCTATTTTCTTGTATTTTCACCTATAATCAAAGCAGAAATAGAAAAGAAACAAAAAACACAACATTAATTTAAATTATTCATTTCACGTATTTTCTTTTTTATTTATTTTAATTTATTTTTTTTTTCTAATTTTTCATTATAGTTTATCTAAATTTCTATAAATCACAAAAACTAATAACAAAAACAACAACAATATTTCTTCACAGATAATCAAAAGTTTGATGAACTGTTAACAAAATAAAGAAAATTTTTTTTAATTTGGAAACTTTATTTCGCTAATTAATTTAAATTTTCATTAATAACACAAAATCTATTTTACACTATCATGACCATTTAACGACCGTGCACAACCAAAGACAACTTTAACCAACTAACAACAAAGAATTGAATTTTCGTTTGTTTCTTTGAATATAGGAAATAATATGTTTGTTGTTGTATTTTATTTTTATTTCATATAAACTTAACTAAAACAACAAAACTAAAGCTTTATAGAAAAAAATTAAATCAAAAAGTTACATCAAGGTTGTCTCAAGTTATGTTAAAATGTGAATGGATTTTAAGGAAAAGAATCGAAAGAAAATTGTATTTTTTCGACAAGAAATTTTTTTTGTTGAAAAATTAATGTAATATAATAAACGAGGTGTGGTGTTGGATTATTAATAGATTCGTAAAACAGCAGTTTTACTGGTTTATTTAATAATTGCAACTACTTTTTTCATACGCTACTTGACAAATGTTTTGAACAATTTCTCAAGGATTGAGGAAAGATAATGGAGATCAAACAGTTTGTTATACCTACTTATGGTAGGTATAACAAACACTCTGGTTATGTTCAAACACTCTGGTTATTTTTTTTAATTATAAAAAGTGTTGTGTAATAGGAATTATAACATGTTTCAGAACGTCATATAGCCACCTTTGATGTTCAAATTTTTTGACTTTTAAAAGAATGAATACACAATCGTTTTATATTTCATAATAAGATATAATAAACCAATAAACAATAATTTCTCGATCATGTTATTCGCTGTCTTCTTCAAGCCCACATTTAAAGTTATATAGAGTTTTATTTCTTCAAGCGAGCAATAAGGTGGTATCACTAAGGAATACACCTTAAGATCCCTAAGAAATCACCTTGGATAGTGATATTCCACCGCTATTGCCAATGATATGTGATATTTCAGTGTTCGTATAACAGAACGGCAGGTCAAATTAGAAGTCAAATAGATGTAATCCAAATAATCTCAATGTATTAACAGTTTTTTTTGTGTATTAATATATTTTGTGTATTAACGGTTTTTGTTTCATGATTCACTGTTTCACTTTTAACCTCGAATTTCCACATATAATAAAGCCACAATAAGTATAATATCAAAAACATGATCTTAGATATCATTAGTCATGGATGAACCTCGAGTATGAAATTTTTAACTGTATAAGCGAATTTGTCACAGAAACCGAAAATATTCGTGCTAATCTTTTTTTGGAAATTAAGTATTTTAGTTGAAATATAAACAGGTCTTGTGTCTTTTCAAGATATTGAAATAAAATGAATAGCTTAGTTTTTATTCTTATATACGTATTAGTAAACTTGTTTGATAATAAATATAAATTTTTATGCATTTTTTGTTCCTGTTTGTTATAAACATAAATTCAAAACGCCATCTAAGAAACAATTAGTTCCGTGAGCTACGGAAACGTTAAAACGTCACTTTTTAACAAAATTTTGACATTTAAAATGTATATGTATGGTAAGGAATTTGACTGGGAAGCACAAATATAGAAAATTGAACTGGGTAAAATAAACCACAGACTGGGACACATTGGTCAGTAATAATTGTTCATATTGTATGGTAATAAATCACATCAAATTATATCCCAACTTCAAAGCTAGGCGTAAGGTGATGAATAAATAAAAAAAGCACAAATAAGACAATCAAAAAATCTGGAATATTTTAATCAGTAAAACAATCTAGTAGGAGGTTGTCGAAGCTTATAACTACTAATAAATCGTTAAAACAAACACCTTAAAACCAGTAGCAAGGTCTTACTTATAAGGTTTTATAATTTAAATATATAATTAATCAAATTTGTTGTAGAGGTGCTTGAAATAATCAGATTGTAGTTTGCTTCATAAATCAAATTTTAATTGCAATACAACCTATTCAAACGCAAGGGTAGTCTATGAATACATTTTTATAATTAATTTAAATTAAAGAGCTAATTTCAATAAATTAAAATTTTCAAGCAAAATTATTATAAGTTACTGTTATATTTGTATGAGTGAAATTTAATTTCACTTCATTCACGGTTTAATAAATTAAATTATTGTAATCAAAAATCTATTACATTCAAATATAGAAACGAAACTATTGAAAGGAATTTCGATTTCTTTATTGAATTTTGACAGTAAACTGAAATAAAAATCAAGAATTAATTTTTAAGAAATTAAATCTTGTCTGAACATTAAATTTGTATTTTTGTTTACAAAAAAAAGAAAGTTTATCCGTTTCTTATATAACCCCATATGTTATTATTCTGTATATGTAACAACATTCTGTATATGTAACAACATAAACAAAAATAAACCTCTAATTACTGTCATCTAGTAGAACTGTCACAAGTTTTGTGTAAACTTTCTTTTAAAATAAAATTTTAAATCAAACAAACTCAAAATAACATTTTATTTGGATATTATTATCAAAAGACCTGGGCTGGACGACGAACCTGAAATTATTGTTTATTTTTTTTTATTTGTTACAGTTTAGTTTTTGAATGATTAATGGAGTTTTTGTTGTTCAATTTTAGTATAATGATTATGTAATTAAAGTTTTGATTTATATTTAAACATAAACTCAAACAAAAAATTCGACTTTCATTTATTTTTTAAATAAGTTGATTTTGTTAATTCGATTTTTTAATTGTTATAAAATTTATTGATTAATGTTGAGATAATTAGAAAGATATTTAACCCTTGCACAAATGAACGGTTTTAAAATTTTAAAACGAATTTTGGGATGTGGTTGTTTTAAAGTTGTTGGTTAATTTTTTACTTGTACTTTATTTTCAATTTTATAATGCAATCTATCGAAAAAAATCTTACATATCCCAAATTTTATTTCATCTTTTGTTTCGGATATCCTCTATCTAAATAGCTAAAGAAAATGGTGTGTCCGTGTGTGGGTAGGTGCGTAGGAGGTTGGTTGGGTTGGTAGCAAAAACGCATAGGATCTTGATAAAACTTTGGTATATGATCCGTGTTTACTTTAAAACGGAAGATTTGGAGTAATTTCAAAATTGGATGAATAACTCAATAAATTAATAACTGCTAAGCCTGGCTTTTAATTTGATTAAAACTTGGTATATAAGTTTTCAGTACTGTTTCCAATATTTCTGCGTATTAACTTCCAGTTCGCTATTTCTGGTTAAACAGTTTTTTGTAAGTGTTTATCCTTACTATAGTCTACAATTACAGATCGATTTCCATAAAATTTTGGTAAAAGGTTTCAATCAATATGAGAAAGATTTTATTAGATTTCGGGGAAGATTGAAAAAGGGTTGTAAGTCCATCATACAAGAGGTCATATCATTGTTTTTTATGTATGTTGGGAGCATACAACATTCGTTCGTGAATTAATTTTGACGACATTTTAAAAAAGATGCAAATATGTATGGCAAGCAGCTGAGTGGTGCCAGGTTCCCCAAGCACCTGTTAGCTCAATAACATCGGTACCTGATAAATGATAATCGAATTGAATGGAACTTGGTACTTAGCATACGGAGCATAACAGTTCTGCATCCCAGCTTTTGGGTTTCCACTTCCAATAAAAACTTGTTTTGTACTTTTTTGCATTTTTTTCAGTGTCTTTATTCACACTACAGCCTACAATAATAAAATGTTTATGATGAAATTTTTGAAAAAAGTTTCAATTAGTGTGAAAAGATAATGATCAATTTTTGGGACACATTGATCAAAGTGGCGAGGGTCCACCATACAACTGCTGACTTTTCACACTTTATTTTTAAAATTTGGGAGCATACAGACTTCGTTCATTAATCAATTTTGATGACACTTTGACAAAAGATGGAGATTAAAATGACAAAACGGGTTAAGTTTTGTACGATATTTGGATAAGTGGTGGTGCCTGCCGAACATTTTTTAATTTGAAACTTTAATAACATTAGTTCCTGGTAATTGATTTTGATTAAACTTGTTGAATATACTTTGATTATGATTTGTAGCAGTTCTGCATTCCACCTTATGATTTGTCACTGCCGATAAAACATTTTTTCATTTTTTTATTCGGTCAACAGAATTTGTATCTGTTGGGATACTACAGTTTTCTTTAATGTTTTTATAATTAGAACTACGCGAAATCTATAACATTTGTTAGTCATTAGTTGAAGTATTTGATGGATAATAACTCACTATATATCCAGAACATTTTCTTTAATTTTGTTATCCTAATTTTTTTTAACTGCCTAACTTCGGGCCATCATTTTGAAGTAAATTTTGTCTGCTCTTTTTTCTTGAAGCAATGTCCATAGCGATGTATAACTCAAAAAAAGTTTTTTGATTAAAAGACTTCTTATACACTTTAATAATATTTTATTTTTCTAAATATATTTTCTGTCTCTAAGAGACCTTCTTCAGAGAATGAATTCTGATTTCTATAGAAATCAGAATTCATTCTCTGAAGAAGGTCTCTTAGAGACAGAAAATATATTTAGAAAAATAAAATATTATTAAAGTGTATAAGAAGTATTTTAATCAAAAAATTTTCATTAGATAACACTTTAAGTAGTTCATCAACAATTAAAAATTCAAAAAAAGTCTAGGCAAAAAAGCAAAAAACGATAAAATTTGAAATGTTTTTGTTTTGTTTCAACTTTTTTGGCAAATAAAGAATTTCGATGGGAAATTCATCTAAAAAAAAAAGTTTCATGTAACGTATATATTGAAATGTTGCTCGTTTGTGAGATATATTGAAAAAACTGAAAAGGTAGCATTTTCAGTGTTTTTCAATATATCTTGAGTTGTGGAATATTCATGAATGATGGCTCAGATCTTGCTTGCTGAAAGAAACAAATCTTCATACAACTCTTTATCAGGGTTGTAACCCGTGAGAAAGATAGTACGTCACATGATCGATTAATATGCTATTAGCTTTGGTTCATGCAAATTTTAAATAAATATGCTTTTGCTTTTTCCCACTTACTTAATTTTTGTTTTCTCCATTCTATCATGAACTATTGGGTAATTTTATGTCATACTTTTTATTTTTGTATATTCTTTAAAAATAATATAAAACCAACAACAAAAACTTGCGTCCATCAACACATCAGAACCCATGTTGTTATGCGACCTAAGTTTTAATAGCTATTTATGTACCAAGGGTGTTATGCAGGTTATTACGCCCGGCAAGCGAGTTAATCTAACCCGAGGGTCTCTGGACCGAGGGGAGGATGTCACTTGATAGGTGTAATATCCTGTAACGCCAGTGGTGCATACAAGATTTTTTGCGTCACTTAAAAGCTGAAAACTAAGGAACATTTTAATTTAAGATTTCCATTGAAAATCAAACTTACTCAAATTTGCTTTGATCTACTCTACCTCGAACTGCTTTGAGCAGCTATTTCGTTCCAAAGGAACGCATGTTATATTGATATGCAAAAAAATACTAATGTATCCTAGCATGTCATGAAAATAAATAGTTTGAATTTTAAAATAATTATTTGTTGTTTGTACGTTGCTATGTAAACAAATTCTTCTAAAACTTTTAATTTATAACAAAAACATTGTATGACGTTTAAAATAATTTGCTAAATTCGGCAAATCATATGAACAATTAATAACGAAAATGTTGCTAAAAATGTTTAAACAACTGTAAAAATCATTTTTCTACTCCTATCACAGTAAATTATCAATTACATCACACTATCCATGACATGTAAATTGATTATTACAAAAAGTGTAACATAATGAGAAAAAAAGTGTTACGTAATGTATTTTCATATATATATATATATATATATATATATATATATATATATATATATATATATATATATATATATATATATATATATATATATATATATATATATATATATATATATATATATATATATATATATATATATATATATATATATATATATATATATATATATATATATATATATATATATATATATATATATATATATATATATATATATATATATATATATATATATATATATATATATATATATATATATATATATATATATATATATATATATATATATATATATATATATATATATATATATATATATATATATATATATATATATATATATATATATATATATATATATATATATATATATATATATATATATATATATATATATATATTACCTAACACTTTTAATAAAAAGAAAAATTTTTAATTTAACAAAAATTTGATTTTTAAAATTAAATATTTCAATTCATTTTGATACAGAATAATGCAAAGCCTACCACAATTTGTAAACTGTTTGCATTTAATTTATAATTAGTCGTTCATATTTTCAAGTAATTGCATTATAACAAAGTCGTAGGAAAAGTATATAACAAAACTCGAGCTGCAAACCATTGTCCATGCTCGTGAAGGTACTGCACCGCTACCCGTCTCGTGTGCAATATTTTCCCTCGCATGTAAAATGCTATTTACAGAGCTCTAGGTATGTAATATATACTATTTTCCTCTTTATTTTAATTTTCACCATTATATCATGAACTATTGGGTAATGTTATGTCATATTTTATTATGTAACAGGATTTTTTGTTTATTTATCCATTCTTTAAAAAAACATATAAAACCAACAACAAAAACGTGCGTCAATCAACACCTCAGAACCCATGTTGTTATGGGACCTAGGTTATAAAAGGTTTTTATATGTTGTTGTGACACATGTTTTAATTGTTCATTGAAAACTGAGAAACTGTTGTTCTTTTCTGATATGTTTTCATAAACTTTGCAGTGTAAAATTAGAATAAAAAATACAATTGAGGAATTCAATACTAGTATATCCCATATCGAAATACCAGGTCATTGCTTTGCAAACCCAATACCCAATAACCCAACTATCATTAGCGGAATAATTCGCTATTAGTTGTCATCTAAAAAGCTCTTATTATTATTAGCTGTTTCTATCGTCGACAAATTCAACTACCGAATATCAATTTGTAAATAATGCTTAGATTATCGTTTATTTACGAGTATGCATACAGTTTTAGTTTGTTCATTGATCTAATATAATTTATCATCCTAATTCAAAAATGGGGGCTATTTTTAATTTACTGGAAAACACTTTTTTAATTGCGAAATACGCCTTAATTTTTTTAGTTAGCATTTGGAAAAAATATTGCGATGCTGATGAGGCTAACTTCACCACAGTTCTGAAAACAAAGTATTCTGGATATATATAGTGAGTAAATTATTATCAACCAATTGAACTTAAAACTTCCTTTTTTTAAATGAATAAAATATTAGTTTTGGCAAAAAAGTGAGAATGAAAACAATATCCTACTACCCGAAGAGAAATTCGTCAGGGTTCGAATATGGCCCTGATCAGGTTTGCCCTAGTTTGGACCAGGCATTGAACCTGTACAAGCCTGATTGAGCCCTGATCATGAATGTAACGCGTTTGCTCTACCAGGCCCTGATTGGAATAGTTGGACCAGGCCCTGGCCCAACATAGACACATATACATAAACGTATACATATACATAAACATTGTTTTTCGTATATAAAAAAACATGGGATTTTTTCTACATTTTTTTGATAGATATCAATAAATAAATTTTAAAAATAAACTGATTGTTTTAAAGGAAATGTTTATAGAACTATTAATTGCCTTAGTTTAAAGACTTTATTTTTATTTATACAATTCTATAGTTAAAATCTAACAAAATAGGTCCTAATAAACAAAAAAACTCTGAAATGGATTCATAAAAAAATTAATATTATACATATATGAAATTTGTTCGATATAAAAAACCAAAGTCATGTAATTCTTAATAATAATATTATTTTAATATTGATGTAAACTAACGAAAAAAATAAAAAATAATAAAAAAGATTAAATGTCAAAAGAATGAGAATCGTATTTAAATATTTCCTAATATACTGTTGCTGTCATCTATTATATTTATTCTTAAGTACAGCAGATTAGCAAACTTGTAAACAAATTTGAAAAAGGTTCGTCAAATGTTCATTAATTGTGCATATAACAAAACTCCCGTGCACGAAATTGTGCATAATACATGTCATGCACATGATATGCACCATACAGTGCACATGTAGTAACACTCCTTAGCACATATGTGCACACAAATGTTAACCGCATGTTTCACAAATAATAAAAAAAGAAGCCAAATAAATTTGATAATGATAAGAATAATAAACAAAGAAAAAAAATAGAGAATACAAAAGAAAGTAGTATTTTATTTTCATCTAAAATTATGTGCGAAAGAAATTTCTTTGTGAAAGTAATGAAAACTAACAAAAAAAAAACAAACGAGCACTTTGAATAATTCATTTTAGTGATTCCAAAACATTAATATATTTATTTGACATTTTTGTTTGTTAAATTAAAATAAATAGGAATGACGTTAGTACTCAAATACTTTTAAACTTCAACTAAATTTAAAATATACATTAGAATATTTAACAAAAACATAAAAATTATTAAAACAAAAAGTGCACGCAATGTGCATATAGAGTAATGTTAGTTGGGAAATGTACCATAGCTCCAACATATTTCATTTTCGTTTTTTTTTACTATCGTTTCGGATAGTATAGCTCTCTGAGAAAAACCGAAAAATTGCCATGTTAGAATGGCCATATTTCGGTCTATTTTAATATAAATTATATAAATTTTGTCTACTCTTTTTTCTATGAAGCAATGTTTTACCTATCTCTGACCCAAAAAAATTTTCAGCTCTATCTACCCTCTAATTCAATAGCATTCCACGGTTTTTTCATCTTAAATTATCCATTGACCGATTTCTGCAATATTTATTTATTTAGCGTATGGTTTTTTTTGTGACACATTGGGGCTTATGATTGAAAACGCACGGAAAACGCATCACGCGGTTAAGATTATTCACCTTCACCTAATGTAGGTATGATTGAGAACGCGTGATAAAAAGTGAGTTCGAATTTTTTTTCGAAATTAAAAAACTGTCAAATTGTCAAAATAATTTGTTGTTAATTGTCAGATCTAATTGTTTGTTAAAAAACATCATTGTGTTCAGTGCTAAGCTTAAAAAATTTAAATATTTGGATAAAATAAAAATAAAAATTAGCTACATCAGGACTCTCTTTCATTCTTCTTACTAATTTCTAATACCACTACTTTTGATTTGTTATTTTTCCCCTTATAATCTTTCTCCTAAAATTTTAAAATAATAAATGTGCTTAAAATTTAAAACATTGTTCATTTTTCACTCGAAATTAATAAATAAAAAGAAAATCTTACATTTTTAAGTTTTTAAAATATTCTAAACGCAAGCCTAATCTTACGTTTCAATTTTGTACGAGAAACGGATATCACGCGTTTTCAATCATACAAAAAAATAAGTTCGAAATAAAACGTTTGTCACGCGTTTTCAATCATACCAATAGACTACGTTTCACGTTTCATCGACGTTTACGTTTTGCACGCGTTTTCAATCGTAAGCCCCATTAAAAATTAAACTTAAAATAGGTAGACTCTTCTATAAAATCTACCTAAAACAAAACATAGATACACATTAAATGAACTTACAATCGATTTGATTGCGCGTCTTTTAGTTAAAAAGTAAAATATTTGAACATTGGGCAGTACATTTGAATATTAGATGTTTACATCGAGCGAGTCTATCCATGGTACTACATCGGGAGTTGCCAAATGGATGTCTGAAATATTGCCATTGTACCGTCGAATTGGACACACAGTTGCAATGTGTTTTATGGTTTGTTATGGAGCGCCGCAGTCACACTCAGGGACTCTGAAATGCCCCACTTGTAGAAAGAATCTGCACACCGTCCATGATTCGTTCTTATTCGGTTTAGTGTAGTTCAGGTATGACATGACGTGGCAGATCGAAACCAGGTTGGGTGGAAGTCGGGTTAGTAATACAATATAATATTTCTGCAATAAAAACCCATGAACGTTTTAGTTCCTTTCTATATGACATAATCATAACGGCAACATCAGCGATCGAATTTTATATTCTCACTTGACCGTCTTTTTTCTGTATAAGAATGAACTGCCGGTTTATTAAATTTTAAAATATATTCGTGAAATATTGATAACCTTATTCTGAAGCCAGGTAATTCGATTTTGAGCTATATAGCGATAAAGTTTAAAAACTTATTTTCTTTAGTTTTATTAATTGATTATTAATCAAAATGTTGCTATTAAACTTTAAATGAAATTGAAATTGATATACTGCTCACAATTTATCTCTAACAGGTTTATGATTTCATAACATTAATTAAAACAGTTTCTATACATACTAAATTGTACTTGACATTTTGATGATCCATCAAGTTTTAAATTGGTATAGATCAATGCAAAATATCATGATTAGATCACATTAAAATACATATACATAACCAAATAATATAACAAAACAAAAATGTATGAAATAAGTTTACGAATCCTGTTTAGAATTGTTTAGTATTTAATTGGGTGCTTTTTGAAATACACAGCATCCGTTTCTTTTTTAATTTTTATGATCAACCTTTTCTTTCAACATAACATTCTTTGGATGATTTAGATTTCTTTGTTTTAAAATTATAAAAAAGATAATTTCGTGAGAATATCAATATGCCTGTTTTTTCCAATATAATATAAATAATACCGACAAAAGCTAAATATTTATTCGGTTACTGACACATGAATAAAATCAAATTAAATGTCAAAGTAAAATTGAACGAAATAAGAATGGTTTGGTGGTAAGTTGCTGATTTATCAGTAAACTATGTTAAAAATTAATGTATGTCCTTTTCGTGCCCAGCCCAGTTGATCAGTTAAATCTTAAATTATTTAAAGAAAACATATTATTACGTTTTTCCAACCTTCCTTCGAATTGGCCTAACTCACAATTCAATAAACGCAATTCCCAAATCTCTTCAGAGTTCGATCACTGAGTAGTAAGCACAAACACCAGGTTTTTTAAGTATTCAACACCTTAATTGTTCCATAACAACAGGAAAACAATACAGCAAACAATATTCCTAACTAGAATATTCTTTCAACAGCTTCAGAAATTTCAACGGTTGGTTGTAGAAATTTCCAGTAACACAACGTTTAAAATAATACACAAATTATTTCTACTTAATAACACTTTAAAATTTATTCACAAAAACTAATTTTAAATATCACTTTTATAATTTTAACTTACCGTCACACGTTTAAAATAAAACGAATTACTAATTTACAAGAGGCAATTGCTTGTATACTCTTCTGCTTAAGTTCTAGATAATTCGAGGTCACTTTTTAGAAACCTTGAGAAAATAGTAGAATATTCGATTACTTTACGTTATGCTGATTTGATTCATAAAATGTTCCAATTTTATTTATTGTTGACCCAAATTCCACGAAATACAACAACAACACTATTCATTTCATTAATTGGTAGTTGTGTTTTGTTGTGATTTGATTTTTCTGGAAGTCACTGTTATCGTGTGGATTTTTCAGTAATCGCAACAATATATTTATAACAAGTTCGTTGAATTTATAATTATTGTAGATTAAACTTCCGTTTTTGCACCAGTCTTTTGGTTTTCCCAGCACCCTTACCCTTTTCCCAGCAAAAAATTTTGCGTATGGTGATATTTTGGACAAAAAAAAACGTTTTGTTCCACAAATCTAAAATACAGCAATGGACATCCACGCAGATACTGATGGGGCTGGTTCTGCACAGTTTGCAAGTTAAGAGTACGAAATGTATGGGTACACTGAAAGAAAAATCGAATATAATCCGTAAACAGCGATAACCTACTTTTACTGGGTTCACTGAAAAATTTATGAATGTTACAAAAATATCGTAATATTAATAAATTGTTTATTTAACCAACGACACTATTGATTGGATCAACGCAAAAAGTCCAACAATCGATGTTTATTTTTTAATTTTTTAATTAAAGGAAGATTCATAGCACCTCTTGAGCTTGGAACCAACAAGAAGGTAATGTTTTGAGGTTTATTGTATTGTTGAGAATGGCGTAAATATTAATCCCTCTTAATATATTTAAGCTATTAAATGATACAGATATCTAGACAACAACCAAAGTGTAAATAGATAGGATTCCATACCGCCGCAATGTGATCCTAGCTTCACGAGGGTATGATTCACAATAATGAAAAAGACCAATAACTCAATAGATGATATATGTTAATCACAATCACAACGGCTACATGAAAAGTGTGACTCAAAAACGTTGGTATAAACAAGGAGCTATATATGAATCCCATTAATATTTAAACTTACACTCGTAGTTTTAATTTCTGTAAAGGATCTAAATAAATCATTATTGCCAAATCTTACAATGCCAACGAAAAAAGTAATTTTATTACTTAAAAATAATTTACATTACAAATAGCAAAAGTATTTATATTTTGTTTTTTATTTCTTTTGTTAATAGACCTTTTTCCCGAAAAAAACTTGACATTTGTGATCAGCTGATTTGGATTTCGAAAACTTTAAAAAATTGTTATTTCTTGCAAATCAAGATTGTTTTGCGTTGTCTTTAAGTTGTTTTTTACTATATTTGCATTATTATTATTTTTGCAGTAAATTTTAATACATAATTACTGATTTCTAATTATCATTTGACAGATGACATGCAGCAATCCATGCAGCAATACAACGATTTGAAGTTTAAAGAAAAAACTCTATATTAAAGTTCATTAGATCCCGTTTCTAACAAAAAGTTTAAAACCATATCGAATACGAATATTTATATGTAAGAAAGAAATCACAATTCACTTTTATTCTTAACTAAATCACCTTGAGAATGAAACATAAGAAACAGAAAACGTAAGAAACCAGATATTTTTTTCAATAAAAAAAAATAAATGTATTATAAAATTTAATAATTTTTTCTATTTAAATAATAATAACAATTATGAAGCTTTTGGTTGGTTTATAAATTGGTTATTAGTAAAAATCATGATCGTGTAATATGTAGATCAACGTCTATAATTATTATTTGATTGTAATTTTAAAACTTTTAAATGTATAATAAATTGATTTTGTAGAAAAATGTGTATGTGTTTAGATTGGTGCTTTGAGTTTATGTTATACATTAAAATAAAAAATAAATTTGAAATTGTTGTGAAAATTGTTATTTAAAGCCGCTAAGATAATTTGCTTGCAAATAGTTTAAAATTAAATGGAAGGGACATAGAAATAAGAAAACTAATCATCAGAGAGAAAATTGTGAAAACTGAAAAGGCAATCTATATCAGCATTATTTTACCGAAGTTACGATTGATCACACTACATGGCCACTTTAACATTCGTGCATTATACTATGGTGATTTCACTTCGTACTCTTTGTGCTCTAATATTTATGTGCCAGATTAATTATTGCCACCGGAAATGAAAAACCTATCTTAAATCGGGCAGAATTTTAACTATTTCATTTATATTGCTCGCATTTGATCGAACGATATTTTACGTGCGTCTTTACACTTTATGGAGTAGTTCAACAATTTCAAGCTCGCTAATTTTTTTTGCATGTTACTAGTAGTTACGGGTAGTTTCGGGTAGTTTCGGGTAGCAAAATTGCATCATTGGGTTCTGGTTACAGTCCAAAAAATGATTTAATTTTGTTTTCTGTAGAAATTTGTATGAATAATATAATACATTTGCCTAAAATTACTTATTAGTACTACTAAAATTTAATTTATACTATGATAATGGAAAAAGCAGGCATTTGAGCACTTTTTCGATAACAGAAAATTAACTCTTTTTTAATTTAGTCCAACAAAGACTTTATTCATTATTGCATTTAAAGAAGTTCAAAAAAGCCTTAACTGAAATAAAATTTTATTTCAAAATGTTTTTTATTTTTAAATTTGATTTTTTAATTAACTGAAATGCAAGACAGGCAGACGGACGCAGATTATAGGACAAATCGCGCAGAATAGGACAAATCGCGCAGGGCGTTTTATTTGAAGAGCGCAGAAATTATAAAAAAAATATATTTTTGAATTTTGTTTAAGGAAAGAGGGCGGATAGGGGGCGTCAAATGACATTCTTGCCTAGGTCGTATTTAAGCCTAGTCCTCTGTGTTTAGACGAACGGATTTGTTTTTTTTTCTGCAGTAAACGATGTATTTACACGTGGCTAGCGCAGATTGATAATAAAATGAAAATTGATATAAATGGAATTGTTCCCTTTCTGCAGTTAGCGATTCAAATGTTTAGTTGAACGTATTTTTGTTCTACAGTTATTAATTTTTAAAGATTTAGTTTTAGACGAAATTCGTGATGTGCACGACCGGCGGCCGGTCGATCGATTTCTTGGCATACAAGTAGTGGATTTAAAAGTTCGCGTGTTCTTAAAAATATTTTAAAATGTGTTTTATTTAAAAAAAAGAGGGTGGTCCAAAACATTTCTGGAAATTCAAACTCAGGGTGACTTTAAAATCAAATTACAAGAGAACGGCTCACTCGATATCAACAGTTTTACGTGAGTTGGGAAGGAACTTGACTGGCCTTTCGGTTAAACATAGAGAAATCGTTCCTTACACTACATTGCTAATAAAAATACTAGAGAATAAATTTTTAAAAGATGGCGCTGATTCAATCGTTTTTTGAGTTTTTTTCACAATATGGAAGTTCCACCTTACCCTAAATAAAACATGTAAAAATATAAGTAAATAGTTTTTTTTTGTTCTAAAGATACTATAGTTTTTAAAAATGTGCATCTTGAGTAAAATTAAAATTTTTTATCTGAGATGCACATCTTTGAAACTTTAGTGTGTATTTTTTTCGATAGTTTATTGAATCAATTATCTTTCCAAAGCATATAAACCGCTGATATCCGGTGAGCCGTTCTCTTGCAATTTGATTTCAAAGGCACCCTAAGGTTGAATTTCGACAAAACTTTCGGACTCTATTTTCAAGCACTTTAAAGTACTTTCAAGCATTTTCAAACACTTTAAAAATTCTCAAAAACACAATTATTTATTATTTAAAAAAACGTTTTGTACAAAATGCCAGAGCACGCGAATTTCATCCACAAGACAAAAGTTTTTTTATTTAATATATTTGTAAACTTTATTTGTGTTGAAATTTAAACAAATGTATTACAATGCTATTTTTGCTTTCTATGAAAATTTTTGTTGCTCCGTCAAGAAGCGCCCCTCTGGTCAATAATGTCCCGCTTTGCCAATGCTAAAATCTGGTCACCTTACTAAACGGGGACACGAGGACGCCCCCTCCTTGTGTGCGCGCTTGAAATAACATACACATTTTTGGCTAAAATGGATTGATTCAACAATTGTACAGGTTATAGAATAATGTAGTTTGTCCCAATCACCGTAAACTTGTTTGTAAGTATTTTTTCTTTGTTTGAATGAACGAACTGCTAACATCAGAATGAGGTTGACATTACTTTAATTTTTATTTCTACAATGAGTATCGATACTATAACTCCAGTGAGAGTCAGTTCACATCTTTACATTTACATTTTTGCGTAAGTTCACTTGAATGGTCTGATGTTATCTTTTTGACAAAATGGTATTTTATGTATATACGTAAATATTGTATAAGAAAGTATACCGTATACGTTTCTGTTATGAACTAAAATTATGTTTAATTAATAGCCATGTCACAATACCATAACTCATATAAATCAGATTACATATTTAAATAACTGACAAAAGAAAATGTTTTTATAAACCTTTGATCGTGTCATAAAGATAAACTTTGCAATATAACTAATGCTTAATAATCTACCTAATGTTCTTGTACATAGAACAAAGTTATAGAAAAATAGTTTGTAAAACTGAACGGAATATGTAGGTAGGAGTTAGTTTAATGACATTGCTGAAAGTTTAACTTGAAAAAATAATAATAACAAAAGTACTTTGTAGTTATATTAACCACTCCTGTAATTGTTTCTTTTCAATACTACCATTCAACTGAGATTTGATTGAAGGCCAATTGATATTTTTGAATCGATTAGATTTGGTATTTAGAACAATTACGTTTTTATTAAATGTATGTTTTCGATGGTAATATTTAATCTTGAACGGTTAATAAATAGGTTGAACTTCGAGAAGGCAACACCAAAGCTTTTAAAATTGAAGGGCGGTGTTATTTCAGAATGCAGAATTTTTGTTTGTATAATTTTTCACATAACAGTTGCAATTTGTTTAAAGCTGTTACATACAATTAAAACGCTTTTCTGAATATAAAATTGCGCATCGTTTGTTAAATCACAATAAGTTCAAAATATGTTTCGCTTGTACATATACTCGTGATAGAAAGTGAGTTTGTAATTTCATATGTAAAAGAAGAAAATATAAATTAAAAATTGTGCTGACAGTCGACACAATTGAATTTATTTAAAAGAAGAGAGTTTTAACAATCTAAAGAATTTTTATATACTTCAGTAAGTTTTGTTCCATCAAATTTTTGTTTATCAGATTTTATAATCAAACAATAAATTTAAATGATTTCATGGTTAAATTTAAGACATAATTAAAAGTCAATCCTAACTATATTTGCTACATTTAACACAACGAATAATTAACCTTGCCAATACAAGTAGTAAAATCAAAAATGTTTTAGATTCTGTTTAAGAATTTTAATTAAAACATAAGAATAGTTCATTTTTTTTGCTCTTTTTATATGACAGAGTGAATAATGCTTTTGATTGAGAAACGTAATTACTATAGTCGTTTGATATTTGTGTGAAACAATTTATATTTATAACAATGTAACTTAATTAATTTCTTAAGCCTATAAATAATATAAAATCATTTTCGTTAGTGCTGTCTGATGAGAAGTTTGATTTCCTTGTGGTGAACAACAAAAAATGAGTTATGTTGGCTTGACATTGAAGGGAATATTTTTTGTAAGGTTATTGATATTAAGATATTAGTAAGATATATATAAATTACACTTGCATAATCTGTTTTCACGGATGGTAAAGTATTATTACGTGACGTCTGTAATATTGTTTGTATTTCTCTAAATTTTTTTTCTGTAAATTTTCAGTTTCGGTAATATACAATATAATATACGGCAATATACAATTTTTGTTGAACTTTTTATTACAAAATTTAATTAGAATTACATGTTTTATGTAGTGTTCCAGTTTTGTAGCCTTATTGATTTCTTAATTTGATGTAGGTGGTAAAAAGTACACTTTTAGGATGATCATTCTTTGAACATAGAAATTTTATTGCTTGCTTGAAGCAATGAGTCATGACATAACTCTGTATGTGGGCTTTTTTAATTGAGGAACGGAGTGCATCACATGATCGAGGGATATGCCACTAGCTTAAACTGACCAGAGTCGAATCGCTGAAATGTGGTACAAAATGCAATAATTCCTAAAATTCTAACTAATTTTTTTTTTTTTTTTTTTTTTTTTTTTTTTTTTTTTCCTTTATCTCCATTTAGGAGCATAGGGCGTCTACTAGACTGGACCATCTAACTCTGTTGGGGGCAATCGCTTTCAGTTCACCCCAAGTCTTGCCAATTTGTTTTGCTTCAGCTAGCACCGTTTTCTTCCATGTCATGGGTGGTCTTCCAACTCTCCTTTTACCTTGTGGATTCCACTCTAGGGACATCCTTGTTATATCTTCGACTGATTTTCTCAGTGTATGTCCTATCCATCTCCATTTTCTTTGTTTTATCTCGGTCTCAATGTCTAACTGCTCTGTCTGCCGTAGAAGTTCCTGGTTACTGATGGTGTTTGGCCAGAAGCATTTGATCAGTCTTCTCAGGCATTTGTTCACAAACACCTGTAGTTGATTTGTGATCTTTCTTGTTTGTTTCCACGTTTCACACCCATACAGCAGTACTGACTTGACACATGCATTGAACATTCGTAGCTTGGTCTTTCTTGACAGGACGGATGCATTCCAGATCTTGTGAAGCATATTGAACGTATTTCTGGCTTTGTTAATACGCTGACTGATATCTTCTTCAGTCCCGCCTGTTTTTGCTACAGTACAACCAAGGTACACAAATTTGTCAACTTCGTCAACTTGTGTATTGTTGATGGTAATTGGTGTTATCGTTTTGGTGTTCAATCTCATAGCCTTTGTTTTTCTGATATTAATGTTGAGACCGACTTCATGTGCAAGGGTTGATAGCTTCTGTATTTTCTGCTGCATGTCCGTATGTGTGTGTGTAAGTAGACAGATGTCATCTGCGTAGTCTAGATCATTGAGCCGTCGTCTTGTTGTATTCCATTGGATTCCATTTGGACTTGCATCATCGAGCTTTCTCATGATACTATCTAGTACTATTAGGAATAGTAGCGGGGATAGTACACAGCCTTGTCTCACTCCTCGGTGGTTGTAGTATTCATCACTTTGCTGTCCTTTGTATTGTATTCTGTTTGCAGCATCCCGATACATTTCTTTGATTAGATCAACTATTTTCTTCGGGATGCCCATTTCGCAAAGTGTCTTCCATATCGCGCTTCTGTTGATTGAGTCGAAGGCGCGTTCGAAGTCCACGAAGAGGAGATACAATGGTGAATTCCATTCATTTGATTGCTCAATGATGATACGGATTGTGTTGATATGATCGGTACAGCTTCTTCCTGGTCTAAAGCCGGCTTGTTCATTTCTTAGTTTCATGTTAATTGATGGAGATATTCTTTCGAGAATGATCATCGCTAGTATTTTCATTATTGTGTTGAGCAGAGATATACCTCTCCAATTTTTGCATTCTCTTAGATCACCTTTCTTTGGGATTGTTATGGTTAAACCTTCTTTCCATTTGGTTGGCATTTTACCTTCGTTCCATACATCAGCTAATAGTGGTGTTAGAGCTTCTGCTGTTGTGTTTACATCTGCTTTGAGTAATTCTGCTGATATATTATCTGTACCAGCAGATTTGTTGTTCTTGAGTTTCTGTATGGCATCTCTAACTTCCCGTTCCGTTGGTGGATGGGTGCTGATAGTTTCGTTATAGTTGTCATCCGGAGACTGCAAGTTATTTTCTTGTTGGTGGCAGTTGTCTTCGAAGTATTCTTTCCATCTATTTAGCTGTTGTTCGTGTGTTGTGAGGGTTTGACCAGATTCATCCTTTATTGGTGGAGTGTTTGTATATTTGTTGGTGATCTTTCTCACGCATTTGTGTAGTGTGCGCATATTTCTATTAGCTGCTGCTGTTTCTGCAGTCTTGAGAATGCTTTCCGTATATCTTCTGCGATCATTCCTTGCCATCTTTTTAACTTGTTTTGCTGTACTTTCATATTTGTTGCGGATCTCGGTTGTGTTCTGGTGACACAACTGCAACTTGAGCTGTCGACGCTCTTCAATTTTCTTCCATGTATCATCGCTAATCCATGGTTTCCGTGATTTGTCTTGGTATCCAAGCACATCTGTAGCAGTTTTGACGTAAGCTTCTTTAACTTGTTCCCATTTTTCATCAATACTGGTGGTTTCGTTGTTTGGTAGATTGAGCTGGAGCGACTCTTTGAAGATGTTATTTGTATTTTTGTCGCTCAATCTGTTGATGTTGAATTTCCTCTGACATGGCTTGTTGTGTTTTACAGCGGCTGGTTTAATTTTGAATGTTGCAATTACCAGTTGGTGGTCGCTGTGTATGTCTGCTCCTCGCTTTGCTCTGACGTCTTGTAGAGAGGATAGAAACTTCTTATTCACCAGTACGTGATCAATTTGATTCTTGGTTCTTCCATTTGGTGATGTCCAAGTGTATTTGTGTATGTTCTTGTGTGGGAACTTGCTGCCTCCTATGAATAGTTGATTTGTGACACAACAATCGATGAGCCTGTCTCCATTATTGTTACGTGTTGATTCTAGTGCATGTTTACCCATGACTGATTCCATTCCGGTGTTGTCGGTTCCAATTTTGGCATTGAAATCACCTTGTATTATTTTGATGTCATTTCGGTGTGCACTAGCCAGCGTTGCTTGGAGCTGTTCATAGAATTCATCTTTTGTCGCATCATCAGCTTCTTCGGTAGGTGCATAGCACTGTATGATCGTTGTATTTCTAATTTTCGATTGGAATCTTGCTGTTATTATTCTGCTACTGATTGGTTTCCATTCGAGAAGTGCTTTCTTTGCGTTAGGTGTTGTTAGTATTGCTACGCCTTGTTCATGTGTGTTGGATTTACCAGAGAACATCATGTAATTTCCTGCAGTTGTTGTTAACTCTCCACTGTTTTTCCATCTTACTTCACTGAGTCCTAGTATCTCGATGTTATATTCTTTCATTACTCTCTCAACTTGTGCTAACCGCGATGTTTCTATCAGAGTTCTGACATTCCAGTTTCCTACTCGTGTCCGGGTACGATAGCTAAGGGTCGATGTTTGATTATTCCGGTTTGTTTTACTTTGTTTCTTTCTAGTATTCGTTTCTTTAATCAATTGAATTTCGGATTCACCTTTCGGATTAACGGGTGATTGGGCCATCGAATCCTAGCCAGTTTCCAGGGCTGCTGGATAAGGTATACTGGCATACCGTGGGCGAGATATTCTTGCTTCAATGTGATTCAATCATGTTTCCATATTTTTTCTGGTGAAGTTCCCAAGCGGTCACCCGTTTAAGTTCGCACCCTTCCCAGTGTTGCTTAACTTCCTTGTAAGTGATGTTGTTGACTTATCCACTTCTCCATCTCGCCCAAAATTCTAACTAATTAGAAATTTCTATTGCAAGACCGTGGGACAGTCATATATGTCGTTTTTATGATGAGGAGTCACCAAAAATTAAAAAACAAAACATAAATGATGTTTAACAGCATAAATGTCTACTTTTATTAAGTTTTACGTTTATTTAATATTAACAATGGAGAATACACTCTCTGGAGGCTCATTGTTTCACGAGAATGATTATTCCTGCCGTTTATATCGGAAAAGATCGATCCGAACCCATTAATTTTCATTAAAAAACCGCATAGGAAAGGATAGAAAACGACTTCATCGGTTTCTATAATTCATTTTTACAAGGGCTTTTTTTCGCATATCTCTAGAAATAGACTCATCGTGCCAATTCTTAAGCCTTTCCTCTGTCACATGTTTTTCATAAATTTCGCAAACAATTAATTTTCACTTATCCCATGCTGCGGAATATTTTTATATACTAGAAATCGCCCAGTGACCAAAATTTAGCCATTGTAAATAGAAATTTACAACAAAACACAGTATTTCAGAGTTTTATTTATTGATTTTGAATTGTGAAACAAATAACACGAAATCAACAAAATAATCAAACAAAACTAAAAAAACCACACCCAAACACACTTAAAAAAAAATTAGTCCTACTCCCAAAAACTTTCTAAAATCGTCACTGTTAAGGAATATCACTGGTTAGAAAAAACTAAACGAATGAACACACGAGCGAGTGCAACTTTAAAAGCGGCTTGCACGTCAAAGCTTCCAGCTTAAAACTTTAATTTCATCAAACTGGATGATACAATGTAAATATTCTAAACATATCAAATAAAATGTAGATATACAAAAGTCATACATGATATTTTAAGTATGAAGAAGATCTGCGCGCGATGGGTGCCGCGTTTGCTCACAGAGGATCGAAAACGAATTCGTGTTACTTCCCAACAGAATTTGGCATTGTTTACGCGAAATTCAAAGAAGTTTTTGCGCTGATTCATAACCATGAACGAAACATGGATTATTTTTTAGACTATGTAGTAAAAAAATTGTGTTTCCCCGGGTGAAAGTGCTCCAAAGCGTCCAAAACAGTAATTGACGAGGAAAGGCAATGGGTTCCATATTTTGGGATGCGCGTAGAATAATATTCATCGACTATTTTGGAAAAAGTAAACAACCATAGCTGGCGCATATCAATCATCATTATTTTCGAAAGTTGAAATCGCAAAAAACGGCCGCATTTGAAAAATACATCATACATCGTTAATCTCTCAAGCGAAATTGTATGAAATTGAATTTGATCTGGTTCCTTAACCGCCGCATTCGCCAGATCTGTTTCCCATTCTAAAACGATGGCTTACCGGTAAGCGACTTCACTCAAAAGAAAGAATTGTAGCTGAAACTGACGTCTATTTTGCAGAGTTTCCGAAGAGTAATCCTCGGACAGGATAAAAAAGTTAGAAATACGTAGGACTCTCTGTATTGAATTAAAAGGAATGTATGTTGAGAAATAACAAATAATTTGGCCAAAAAAATGTTTTCTTGTTTCACTTATTCCACACTTATTGATTTACCTAGGATTTGTCAAAAATACAGGTTTTTTTTCGATATGCGCCGAAGTCTTGAATCTTGAATTTAGACTTTCCTGCAGCTTTCTTTCAAATTATTTATTGTTTGAACTATTTTCATAGCATTAGATGATTCTCTCTCAATCAGTTTAATGATATGGTGATTGGTGGAGTATGCTAGCCATGGGGAAAAAGAAATTTTTTTTATCAAAAAATTCTTTGATTTTAATTGGACATTTCTCAGCCACTGTTAAATATGCCTCCATAGGTCCGTACAACTTCAATATTCTTTCAAGTGCATTAATGCTATTAACATTGAATCAGCAGGAGTTCTAATTCTAGTATAAGGAATATGAACGGCTCATCCAATCCCCAATACATTATGGTTCAAATTCGAATTAAGATTGGTTAGTCATTTTTTCACAATGTGACACACCCGGTGCTGAACTGCTCTTTAGAATCGGCAATATTTTAATTCTATATATTTCGATGCATAAACCGTTACAAAGTTTGCGACAGACAATTCTAGTTTTGTTTGGTCCAGGATATGATGCATTAAAATATTTTTAATTATGGTTCCTAATTTTGTGCCACATGCAAATTTGTTATCAAATAATGATTTAATTAGTTTAGATGTGCAATTCATCGATCGAAAGCTTCAGTTGTGGTAAACGGGATGGAAGGAGCAAACAATTTCTGTATTATAAATATTTCTTTCAGTGTTGCCTATTTATATATGCCTGTTTCTATAATCCTTTTAGTCTATTTGTAATCATTATAATGGTTTAAAAAACCTGGTTAGGTTACTGGATACAGCAGCTGATAGCAACGCTTAAAATGTTTGTTTGTATCTGCATATATGTTTTTTGATATAATAACGTTCATTGTTATTTGCAACTTCACTCAAACAATAAAAAGAGGCGCAATAAAAATTTGTTTAAATATAAAGTTCTACTGAGAAAAGGAATTTACAGAAACTGAAAAAATTATAGTTAAATTGAAATACTATTTCAGTAAATCTGCATTGGCTTGTTCTCTTTCTCTCTAAACAGTAAAATTAACAAATGGTATTACAAAAACTGAACGAGCTGTAAAACAGTACCACTGGCAATAGCCGTAAGATATCGCTACCCAAGGGGATACTTTAGGGATGCTGGCAGCTCAACTGTATTTAGTCCACGATGTCATCCTCAATCTTAGCTGTAAAATATTCCTTGATGATGGCACGGTATTGCAAGTATGCTTGCTCAAAGAAACACGCCTTCATATAGTTCTATAACTGTGCTTTAATCATTGAGGAAGACGATGCGTCACATGATCAAAAAATATGTCACTAGCTGGATGCTTTTGCTTTTTACTTATTTTAGTATAACTTTCTCTGTCCTATCATATTCAAGAAAAAGAAAGAACTGTGAAACAATATAAAACAATAAAATGTTGCCATAAACTCAACTTTAAATGTGCAAATATTTTATTTTCGTGGGATGCTTCGTGGGACAGCATCGTGAAATGTGGGACAATTCCACGCAGCGTGGGACGTCTGGTCAGTTTAGACTAGCTGGATTATATTGCTAATTACAATTTTTTTTCACCATCCCTTCATAAAATATTGGCTATGTCATATTTTGCTATGTGATTGACTGTTTAGCTATCCATTCTTTAAAAAAAAAATTCATCCGTTAACAAAGAACGCGTGTTGATGTGTAACCCAGGTTTTGAAAGGTTATCTATGTGTTATTGTGACACTAATTGTAATGCCTACTACACAACAGTTTTAAATAGGAAAAACAAAATTTGTGCAAATGCTTTTTAGGCATTATATACTGAAAAAAAATTAAAGTAATGACAACCTCATCTCGAAGTTAGCAGTTTGCAATGCTCGAAGTTAGCATTATTCAAACAAAGAAAAAATACTTGCAAACTTAATATCATAGTGATTGGGACAGCTACAGGCAATCATTTTCTTGACAACAGAATGAGGTTTATTTAAAATAAAAAGAGTTACATGCAATATAACCAATTTGTGTAATATATGTTAGCATCATTGGAGCAATAGAAACCGAGATAAGCGCAAAAAACTGTTTTTTGTTACCTTTGACCTTGAATAACTTACGACGCAGACACGAGATTTTATGAGACTTTTGAGGCAACTTTTAGAACGTCAAAATAAAGGTATATACGAAAATTCAGCATATTATCTCTCATTCCGAGGTTGATTGCTAAAATGACTGGACTATACACCATTCTATATCTGTACAGATGTTGGATCAATTTCGAAGTTCCAATCGTCATATCCGACCTCGCGGCGACGTTGAGATAACTGCGTTTCGATTGGAAATAGAACATGTTTTTTCAGTGTAAACATTTTGACGGAAAGTAAAGTTTTTATGGTGTTAATAACTATAGCGTGCACCTACCTGTTGGATTAGGAGATTCACAAAGACTAAATCAAATTAAAATAATTTCATCTTCATTTTCTAAATTTGTTAATTTAATTATACATAAAATTATAATTATAAAAATATAAATGTGCATTTAATTTTTTTTTTTAAATAAAACGTGTTGTGTTATAAGGTTTACAATATGTGTCACAATAACACATAGATACCTTTTAAGACATAAGTCCCACAACAACTTGCGCTCTTTGGTGTTGATGCACGTTTTTTTAACCTCTGCGGATTGTAACCACCTGAGACTATGGATTCCGGCAAAATATTCCATTTGTATGCAGTTAGGACAAAGAAGTCTTTCTGTGATCTGTCAGTATGACAGCGCGGGATCTCGACCGTTTGACTGGTTGGAGTCAGTGAAACGGGGGTAAGAATAAGTTGGCATGATGCTGTTGTTTTCATCTGAGCACTGTTGATGATGATATTTGTAAAAAGCAACGAGGTCAGCAACAGTGCGACGATGTTGTAGGGAATCAAGTTTTGATGTCAAATCTCGATCACCCACAATTCGTATAGCCTGCTTTTGAACAGAGTTCAAGAGGGCCGAGATGGGAACAGAAGCAGCACCCCAAACTTGACAACAGTACTCCATACAGGGACTAATATAGGACTTATAAACATGCTACATAGATCAATTGGTATGGAGTGAAAAATTTTTGCATTTATTTAGGATGTCGAGTTTCCTAGACGCGCTTTTTGCCATTGCCATTACATGATCATTCCAGAGTAGGTCATTTGAAACTGTGACACCCAATAAACAAATGTTTTTGCATTCACCTATTGGTTCAGTTAATTGATTTAGTTAAAATCACAGTTTAAATAAAGTTTGTTTGTTTGTTTATTTGTTCGTATTACGAATTTTGGTTTTGGTAATAAATTATTGGATGAAGTACAACATCCAAACAACAACAATCCAACTATAATTGTTGATTTACTACGACTGAATTTGGAGTCAAAATACAACTTTATTTAAAATTGTAAAAATAAAACTAAATAAAATTCATCAATAAAAATTTATATGTTTAAAAATGCAATTTTTAGACAGCCTTTGGAAGCTATTTTGAACAATACGTTAACTGATAATTTAAAATTAAATCATAAATTTATTAACAATATTTACATTATGTAATAAACTTCGTCCAGAATGGGTTAATTTAATTTAATCATAAATAACCAATACGTTCCGCCTAAATGTTTTCTACATTCTATGGCAAAGATGAATTAAAAGTTAACTTCCTTTAACTAATACAAGTTGCATAAATTAATGTAAATTAAATTTGTTTACATCAATGAATTAAAAGGAGGAGTGGCCTATTGTTTTTAGAAACAACTACAATGAGTACCAGAATATTCTGCTTATTTGTTTTTGAATATAAATAAGCGAACAAAAATATCAGATGGTCAGTTTTAATTTTGCAATTGAAAGTGTTTATAAATATTCGCAAGTAAAGGAATAATCGGTGGTACTTGAGCCTGGGTACTAATAGTAAAAGAATTTGAACTTAGTGGAATAGTAAATACAAATTTTACGATTCCGAATATTATTGATTCAAATTGTGGAAAAGCGGTTAAGTTCATCGTGTATTTCTGGAGACCCTGGAATTTATTGCAATTAAAATCGGAAGTTGCTGTAACTGGTTGATAAATAAAGTTTGAGATTTGTTAACTAAAGATCTGTCTTTTTACTGTCGTATCTAAAAGAACCAACGAAGAGTCGTTACAGTGGTGTCAGAAGTGGGATTATTGAAACAATGGTCAGGACAGTAAATATTAGTGATCTCAGCCAGACCCAGCTGAAGGATGAGTTGAAGAAAAGGAATGCTCCAATCCATGGAACGAAGGCAGAATTTGCATTCCGGCTGCGTAAAGTTTTAGAAGAAGCATGCCAAAACACAGAGGTCATAGAAATAGAGCCGGAGGAAGCTCCAGTTCAGAATGCCCCAGCAATTGATCCGATGATGGTGTTGATGAAAGAAATGATGGATCGACAAGAGAAACTGGCAGCAGCACAAAAAGTAGAGCAACAACAACAACTTGCTGATATGATGGCCCGACAAGAGAAACTGGCGGCAGAACAAAGAGTAGATCAACAACAGCAACTTGCTGATATGATGGCCAAATATGGAAACAATCTGATGGCCCGACAAGAGAAACTGGCAGCTGATATGATGGCAAAGCAAGAAAGTCTACGTGAAGTAATCGAGTAACGTGTATCCAGTGCGGAGGTTAAAATCAACCACATGGAAAGGGAGCTGCGGAAAGTTACCGAAGAACATGAACAGAAATTACGCAATCTTTCGAGTGAGTTCCGCCAAGAAATAGCGCAAGTGAAGTCAGGTAACATGATCAATCCATCAACTAGTTCAGCTCCAGCTAGAGTGAAAATACCCGTATTTGATGGATCTACTTCGTATCAGATATTTAAGATGCAATTTGAGATAGCAACAACTGGGGTTGATCACCAGCAAAATCAAACGGTCTTATATTGGCATTGAAGGGACCTGCTGCTGAAATTTTGCAGACACTATCAGCGACAGAGCGTGATTACAGCAAGCTAATGGAGGCCTTAGAAGTAAGATATGGGGAAAGTCATATGCAAGCTCTCCATCGCATGCAGCTCAAGACACGAAAACAGGGAGTCAGTGAAACTTTGCAAGAATTAGAGGCTGACATTGTCAGACTGGTTAATCTGTCATACCCGAACTATAACGCTGAACATCGAGATGAGCTGGCAGCTGATACATTTATCAATGCTCTTCGAGATATACAAATGAGAAATCAGCTGTATCTAAGCGGGAAGAAATTACCTGCGGAAGTCTTAGCATTGGTCCTGCAAATGGAAGCCGGAAAAAGAGCGTATGGCTCAGATAGAGTACGTCAGATGGAAGTTGCTGAGGAACCACTGAAAGCAGCGCTTGATAAAGTGATCATGCGTGTCAAAAGTTTGGAAGAAAAGCCTGAACGAAATCAACGAAGAAGATCTAACAGAGTAAGATGCTGGAACTGTGGGCAGTTAGGGCATAGCAAACGGGAATGCAAAACACGAGTAGCAGCAAAAGAAGGAGTAGTTCCACTCCAGATGATGAACCTCTCAAACAGGCAAGTGGATGTCAAAAAGGAAAGGGATTTCCGCGTTGTACACCGTAAGGGAAGGATACATTGTAACGCCAATGATATTTCAAGAAGACCCTGTATTGAGGAGCGCAAGTCATGTAGCAGGATTGAGAGAAAGGAGGCAATGAAATTGAAACAAATCAAGTTCCAAACTCCTGACGATTGATGTACCGAGGCATTTAAAAGAGAGCAGCTAAAGGATCCAGCTATGGCACCAATATTGAAATGGAAAACCGAAAGAAGGCGACCGGAGTGGAAAGAGGTAGCACCTTTAAGTACGGAGGTGAAGTGCTACTGGGCGCAATGGGACTCACTATTGATGGACAACGGGATACTAAAAAGAAAATGGGAGTCCGCTGATGGAAAGAAAGTGTTAGAGCAACTGGTGCTGCCATCAAGTCGAGTAGAAGAGGTACTGGGAAAGCTGCATGGAAGTATTTCTGGAGGACACCTGGGAGTCAATAAAACCCTGGCTAAAGTAAGGGAGAGATTTTATTGGGTAAGGTATCGAACCGACGTAGAGCAATGGTGTCGGCGATGTGATACTTGTGCGGCGAGCAAAGGACCAAAAACTAGAACTCGAGGAGAGATGCAACAGTACAATGTGGGAGCCCCAATGGAGAGAATTGCTATAGACATCACGGGGCCATTTCCGGAAACTACAAAAAGTAACAAATACATCATGGTGGTCATTGATTACTTTACAAAATGGCCGGAAGCTTATGCAATACCGAACCAGGAAGCAGTTACGGTCGCGGAAACATTAGTCAATGAATGGGTTTGCAGATATGGAACACCGCTCGAGTCGCATACCGACCAGGGAAGGAATTTCGAATCTCAACTGATGGAAGAGCTGTGCAGAACACTCGCCATTAGAAAAACACGAACTACACCTATAAATCCACAATCGGATGGCATGGTAGAACGATTTAACCGAACCATGGAAGAACATCTGTCGAAGGTAGTGGAAGCCAACCAAAGAAATTGGGATAAGGATCTTCCGTTATTCTTGATGGCCTATCGTAGCGCAGTGCACGATACGACATGTGAAACGCCAGCGAATATCATGTTCGGGAGAGAACTACATCTTCCTAGTGACATCGAGTTCGGCATACCTGGAGGTCTGGTATCTACGAAAACAGATTATGTGGGACAACTAAGGGAGAAGATGAATAAAATCCATCAACAGGTTCGAGACCACATTAAGATTGCCAGTAACAAAATGAAAACCAGGTACAACATAAATGCAAATAGTGGCGGCTTTCAAGAAGGAGAATTGATATGGCTATACAACCCCAAGAGAACTAAGGGAAGATCACCCAAGCTGCAGCCAGATTGGGAAGGTCCATATAGAATAATCAAACGAATTAATGATGTTATCTACCGCATCCAAACGGGGTACGGGGTCCCTACCAAGATGAAAGTGATACATCTGCAAAGGTTGGCACCGTACCAAGGTAACAGTACCATTGCAATAGCTGATATTGTTCGGGACAAACAAAACTAAATGGAGGGCAGTGTAATAAACTTCGTCCAGAATGGGTTAATTTAATTTAATCATAAATAACCAATACGTTCCGCCTAAATGTTTTCTACATTCTATGGCAAAGATGAATTAAAAGTTAACCCCCTTTAACTAATACAAGTTGCATAAATTAATGTAAATTAAATTTGTTTACATCAATGAATTAAAAGGAGGAGTGGCCTATTGTTTCTAGAAACAACTACAATGAGTACCAGAAGATTCTGCTTATTTGTTTTTGAATATAAATAAGCGAACAAAAATATCAGATAGTCAGTTTTAATTTTGCAATTGAAAGTGTTTATAAATATTCGCAAGTAAAGGAATAATCGGTGGTACTTGAGCCTGGGTACTAATAGTAAAAGAATTTGAACTTAGTGGAATAGTAAATACAGATTTTACGATTCCAAAGTTCTGTTATGGAGCCACTCTTATCCATAACCATTGAGTCACTGTAAGTAATTAAACTGTTTTGTAATATTTGTTGATTAATTGTTATTTAAAATTATTTAAAGGAAAACAAATATTACGTTACAGTTTAAAAAAACCAATGAATAAACCATTTGAAAGGAAACTCAAATTCTATTGACATTTTCCGCAAACTATGCAATTAATTAAAAGTGTGGAAAATGTTAATAGAAAGAAAAAACAGTTAGTCTAGTAGAAGCACCGCAACCCTGAACATCAGGGAATATAATTATTAACATATAATTTAATTAGTGAAATAATTCCATAATAATTATATTATAATGATCAAGTTGAATAATGTAATAATAATTGGTTACTAATAAAATATTGATTACAAAATATAAATAAAATATAACAGAAAATCAATTAAAAAAAGTCAAAGTGTTTTCTTTATAATAAAAAGTGAAAAAGCGGTTTAGCCAATTAAGAAAATCAGAACATAATTTGGTGACAGCGGTGGGATACTGAGGATAAAGCATCTGCCTCAGTATCCAGAATTCGAACACTCCAACATTAAATAAGAAAAAAGAATAAACAAAAATTAATACAAAATTTTTGTCAGAAATCAAAATACAGCAAATCCATCACTACTACATCCAGTTTTCAATATTTCATCAGTTTCAACAGCAAATTTCAAAACAACGCAAAACAAAAATCAACACAAAATATTTGTCAAAAATCAAAATACAGCAAATCCATCACTACTACATCCAGTTTTCAATATTTCATCAGTTTCAACAGCAAATTTCAAAAATCAAAATTAACCAATTCAAAATTAACAAAGTAAATTCCAAACATCTAGACCATCAATACAACATGTTCAAAATGTAAGTTATTTAATTCTTTTATGTGTAAAATAATTTAAATAAAAAAAATAAAAAAAACCTAATTTCATTTTATTCCAATTTTTAAATAAAATTATTATAAAAAAAAATAAAGAAATATGATTCTTTAATCGAATAATTAATATAATTTTTTTATTCTGTTGTTGCCTTCCGCATAACAAAACATAATTTTTAATTGCAAACTAAAACAAAAAAAAACAAAATTTAATACCTTCAATGGAATTTTTTTTTACTTCGCAAATTGATATTTTTTCCCATACGCCGCAAATAATAATTTACTAATTTAAAATAAAATAAAACAAAATTCGTGTACTAACATAATAAGTTTGTTTATGAGTGTCGAATTTTTTGTTGTTAAACATAATAAAAACAAACATAATAAAAGTTTTAAAATCATATGGACCTTAATATAAACCTACGTAGCAGAAAAATCGTAAAATCGAAAAACAATAGTGAAAGTAGTTCTGAAGAAGACAATCCTCTTCTAAGACCAAAGTCCCCACCTATAGTTTCAAATAGTTTACCTGATAAACCTGTGTCGATTAAAATGGCTACTTTTGATATGTCACAAACTATCAAGATGATTCCAGAATTTAATGGAAATTCAATGGAATTGCATAGATTCTTGCAAATAGCAGACATACAATACAAAAGAGCGAAAACGGCACCGGAAAAATTAGACTTTTTAGACGTTATAACATCCAAACTAGTTGGTAGAGCCTATAACTTAATCTTAAGGTACCACACATACGGTTGTTGGGAAACACTTAAGAAAGCAATAGAACTAAACTTTTCTAAACTCCGAGCGGTACAATTAATTATGGCTGATATATTCATACTGTCTCAAGAGGTTAGGGAAAACGTTAATCAATACGCTGCTAGAACTGAAAAATTGTTCGATGAACTTAATATGGCATGTTCCACAACGTTGGGTTCTGACTCACAAGGAATTAGAAAACTAAATGAAACCACGGTATTAAATAGTTTTATCAATGGATTGCGTGACCCTTTGCGTCTTATATTACGTGCTGCTAGACTCGATACACTTTCCGCGGTTATAGATTTAGCTTCTCAAGAAGAAAAACTTAACCAAATTCAAATTCGGACGGATTACAACAAATTATATTGTACAAATTGCAAAACTACTACGCACAATACAAAAGCTTGTCGTAGACGTAGTTTCAACAATAATGAATCCAGTCAGAGTGCCAATAGATTTCCTCGTTTCAATAACTATATCAAGCCACAAGTACAAGTTATACAAGAAGTACCAAAAATTTGTAATTATTGTAAAAAGAAAGGCCATACAATAGACGTTTGTAGAAAACGAATCTACAACAATAATAGAACAAATAATTTCCAGGGAAACTCTCAAGTGCTTGCTTCGACCAGCACACCGATGCAGGCACAATGCCTACAACAAAGTGCAGCAAAAATCCAGAACCTATAAAACAAATCTCAGAATCTCACATACAAAATTCAGAACCTCGAAAACAAAATACAGAAACTCTAATACAAAATACAGAACCTCTAATACAAAAACCAGAACCTCTAAAACAAATCTCAGAACCTCCTACTCATAGCTCAGAATCTCTAATACAATATACAGAAGCTCTAATACAAAATTCAGAATCTCTACAACAAATCTCAGAACCTCCTACTCAAAGTTCAGAATATCAAATACAAAATCCAGAAACTCTAACACAAAATTCAAAAACCATTACGCGAACGTCAGAACATTTTCCAAAAACTCAAATAGATTATCCAGAATCTCAAATAAGCAAACAAAAATGTATTCCAAAATATAACATATCCAATTCTAATATAAAAAACTCTTCATCTCGAATATCCTATTCGAATTCTATATCGCAACCCGAACAATATATAAATATAAACAACACTGAGAATAAAACATTCTCTTGTGTTTTAGCACTAGAAATTTCTGGGACAAAAAATGTCAACACAAAATTCTTAATAGACTCTGGTGCAAATGTTTGTTTAATTAAACTAGATACTATAAGTCCTAATACCATTGTGGAGAAGACCTCAATAAAATTAAACGGAATCGGTCCAGTACCATTATACACATTGGGTACTACCACATTAAATATTAAATTTCCACATTCGAACATTCATTATCCTATTAAGTTTCACATCGTCGGCTCAGATTTTCCAATTAGCCAAGATGGAATAATCGGTGAAGATTTTCTAAATCAAACAAACTCCATAATAGACTTCGGTAAAAGCTTATCAAATTGAAACTGCATGAAAAATTTATTTCCATTCCATTTGAAACTCACAAATCAAAAATAGTTATTCCAGCTAGATCTGAGAAAATTATCAAATATGGACCAGTGAATTTTAATGAAGATGCATTAATTATATCACAAAACTTGCAAGACAATGGAATAATTATATCCAATACGTTAGTAAGTCCACACAATGGGTATGTTTTTCTAAGTATACCTAACCCAACAAACGAAACAAAAGAAATTAGTGACAAATTAGAAATACAATTTGAGTCAACAAAAGATTACGAGATTTTTCACATGCAAACCAATTATAATCAAAATACAATAGATGGAAGACTTCGTATTCTAAAAGAAACTTTAAAACTAAATCATTTGAATCTAGAGGAACGAAACTCAATTTTAAACATTTGTAGGGAGTTCAATCACCTTTTCTTTATCGAAGGTGATAAGTTAACAGCAACCACAGCAACAACGCACGAAATAAACACAGATCCTATGTCGATTCCTATAAACAGAAGACCCTATCGTTTAGCCGAAATCCATAAAAATGAAATAAACTCGCAAGTTAAGGATATGCTTGATAAAGGAGTAGTACGTCATAGCCATAGTCCTTGGAATGCTCCACTCCTTGTTGTGCCAAAACGTCCTGGCATCCTTGATAAGGAAAAGAAGAAGTGGCGCATTGTCGTAGATTTTCGGAAACTGAACGAAATTACCATACCAGATGCTTATCCGCTTCCTAATATCGAAGATATTTTGGGACAACTAGGTGATTCAAGGTACTTTAGCACATTGGACCTAGCAAGCGGCTTTCATCAAATTGAAGTTAATGAAGCTGATAAACCAAAAACTGCATTTAGCACCAGTAATGGTCATTTTGAATTCAATCGTATGCCATTTGGTCTAAGAAATGCACCTCCAACATTTCAACGGTTAATGAACGTAGTCCTAACCGGTCTACAAGGAATAAAATGCCTAGTTTACTTGGATGATATTGTTATCTATGGCAAACATTTATCAGACCACAACAGTAAACTAGTTCTAGTTCTCAAAGCTTTAGAAAAATATAACTTAAAACTTCAACCGGAAAAATGCAACTTTTTGTATAAAGAAGTAATGTATTTAGGGCATGTGATATCAGAACACGGTAGTAAACTAGATCCACTTAAAATACAAGCCGTTCAAAAAATTACTCCTCCTAAATCCCAAAAACAACTTAAATCGTTTCTAGGCCTAGTAGGTTATTATAGAAAATTCATTCAAAATTTTGCAAAGTTAGCAAATCCCTTAAATAAATTACTCAGGAAAAATAACGAATTTAAATGGGATGCATTTTGTGACGAATCATTCAATAAATTAAAACAAGCAATCGTAACATATCCTATTTTGCAATATCCAAATTTCAAAGAATATTTTTTTATTACTACGGACGCTAGTAACGAAGCAATTGGTGCTATTTTATCACAAAAATGTAATACTGACGAACAAGATTTGCCCATCTCATTTGCTAGTCGTGTATTAAATAATGCTGAAAGAAACTATTCTACTATCGAGAAAGAAGCGCTCGCTGTAGTATGGGCTGTCACACACTTTAGGCCATATGTGTATGGACGCAAATTTACCATCGTGACAGATCATAAACCTTTAGTTTGGATTTTTAACCTGAAGGATCCCACTTCAAGAATTATGCGCTGGCGCATTAAGCTTGAAGAATACGATTTCAATGTCATACATAAATCTGGTTATTTAAATACAAACGCTGACGCTTTATCACGACTTGACACAGCGCAAGTAAATGTGACTACAAGAAGTTCAGCAAAGGAAACTCCAAACTCTTCAACAGAAAATCAAAATAAAACACAAGAAAATATTCAAGCAATATTAGATTCAATTCCTACCTCAAAAATAACAGAATTAACAGAGCCGAACGAAATCAAACAAGTAATATTTGAATATCATGATGCACCTCTTGGAGGGCATCAGGGCATAAAGAGAACATTTTACAGAATAAAATTAAAATATAAATGGAAAAATATGTACAAACAAATAGAAAACTATATTAAATCTTGTACTATTTGCCAAAAAAACAAAACCCATAATAAAACTAAGATGCCTATGGAGATTACTAGCACATCAAAAAAACCTTTCGAGAAAATATCTTTAGACATAGTCGGACCTTTACCTGAATCGGAACATGGTAATTGGCGAAGCCTCCCAGTCAAGCAAGTAGTGGACTGTATTTATATTTTGATGGAAGAACTAAAAACTTACCGGGAAGGCATCACGGCAGATGATAAGTAGTTGAATTATATTTGCCTAATCATAGGCCTCGATGACGATGATAAATATTTTGAATTATATGTGCCTAATCATAGGCCTCGATGACGATGATTAATATTTTGAAATATATTTGCCTAATCATAGGCCTCGATGACGATGATAACTATTTTTGAATATATTTGCCTAATCATAGGCCTCGATGACGATGATAAATATTTTGAATTATATTTGCCTAATCATAGGCCTCGATGACGATGATTAATATTTTGAAATATATTTGCCTAATCATAGGCCTCGATGACGATGATAACTATTTTTGAATATATTTGCCTAATCATAGGCCTCGATGACGATGATTAATATTTTGAATTATATTTGCCTAACAATGGCGGCGGTTCCCAATATCGACCACACCTGTTGAAGAGAAAAAACTATGAGAGGACCAATATCAAGTCCCTTTGAGCACTCGTCTCAAGCCCCACTCCTATCAAAAACACAATGTACTTCTCTAATTCAGAACTTTATTTTCACAGCAAGCATATTGAATACATCTTAACATTTTAATTTCGAAAACACAACTCAAACAAAATGAAGACCAAACTTTGACTTCAAAAAAATCTAAAAAACCATATTACAATTATAATTACACAGCTATAAATACAAAATGTACATGAGTACGTGGAACCTTTTACTTTCAACAGAGCCACACATTTTCAACACCTCAACAAATATTGCTGAACTAAACTGTTTTATCGCTAACCGATACGCCAGTTTTTAAAAAGTGGTGAAAATGCGAACTGAGCTGAATAAACAAATCAACAATGTCAGAATGACATTTCAAAAAATAATGTAAAAGGTAAACAATATCTAATAATTATCTAGAAAAATATCCTTATTAATACTTGTTTTTATCTCTTGCAGCTAATTTCAAAGCAACAAACGACTGTGGAGGATATCAACGTTGGATTTAAGAGAGATAAGAAAATTTAGATCCATTTTTAGATTAAATTTACTTTCAAGATGATTTTTTTATATTTGCAGGAAAATAACAACATAAACCTGGATCCAGCGTGAACATCCTCCCCCTTTTTTAAAGGAACTTTAAAATAATTATAATAATGAAAAGAAGCTAATTATTTACCATTTAATAGTACTTGCAATTTAAGTGCTATTAAATGAGAACTGCAATTATGAATGATATCCATTCATGTATTATTAAAAGTTTTTTTTTTAATGTTAAGTATTAAGACTAAAGTGATATGCCTAGTTTAACTAATACAATTCGAAAGGAAAAAAAAATAAAAACAATTTTCCTTAAACCATACTAATTATTATATAAAATTTAATTCATTTTAATTTTTACTTGAGATAATTCATACTATGGGTAATTAACCTAAGAGGGTTTCTTTTTAAAAAAAATGATAATGACGGTATGAAATTTTAATTTACAATTTTAGATGTGTAGTTTTGTAATAAACTAATAAAAAACATATTCCTGGTAAAATAAAATAAACATTCATTAATGTTTTCGAAAATATTCTCTTTTACATCTTTCTTTTCCAGAATATAGTGACAATTGGTATTTCTACAAGGTAAGTCAAATCTTACACATTGTTTGATGCGAAAATCATCGTTCCCGTCGTCGATGACTGCATCAATGCAGTTTTGAACGGGAATTGATTATGACGAGTCATTTAAGTAGTAATAGTGTGAAGCAATTGGGTTGTTTAAAACTGGTAAACTGACAAAGTTCGACGACAAGGATGTCAGGGCTAATTACTGATTTTACAATTTAGTTATAGAAAATGATTAGGTCATTAAATCGATCACAAGGGTATGATCATCGCAAGGTAACACCTATAAAGCGAAGACAATCTTATCTTAATAATGGTGGTTGTAATCTTATACGATGATACAACTAAATATTTCCGAATAATAATGGGGATAACTATTATATTATACGACAACTAAAACCATTCCAATAATAAGAGCGTTGACTACTATTGACTCCGAAGATACAAAATTTAAATGTTCCAGTAGTACGACATATGAGTAATATGGGAATCGAAGATGTGAATTGAACTGCTCCAACGGTACGATCTATGTTATCATAGGATCGCAGAAACAACAAATTTAAATGTTCCATATAATGACACCGATGACTTAATGGAAACCGAAGATACAAAAAATTTAAAAATTCCAAGTAGTGAAAATTTGACCACTAAGGAAGTCGGAGACAAGTTAAATGTTCCAAAATGGTAAGTTATAACACTAAGGAAATCGAAGAGAAATTAAATGTTCCAAAAATGGTAGGTTATAACACTAAGGAAATCGAAGACAAATTAAATGTTCCAATCATGGTAAGACCATTAACGGAAAACTGACGACAAAACATGAAAGTTTCCAATAGTGGTGAATTGACCATTTTTAAGGAACCCGAAGACACGAAGACGATACAAAATGGTGATAACTGACATGAAAAAATGAGAACTTAAAACGATGACTATTCAAATTATTGATTAATCGTCGATGAAATTTATAGTCCGGCCATCAGCATAGAACCAATGTTCCTTCAAAAAACTCTAATATACAAATAAATGAGGATATGTATCTAATGTCTGCAATAACCGATAACAAAGGAGCAGAAGTTTAATTTAATTTTAAATTGACACAACGACTGTAACGAAGAGGTTGGGCTGTCAGCTACACTCTGTGGCGAAGAAAATTTAATAGCAACACATGAATGTTAACTGTTGGAAATATGATAAAGACTTGGGTTCGACGATAAAATTGTCCTTACATACTCCAAAAACCAGCGGGTGTTGATCAATCAATGAAACTAGACTTCAACATCTCAAGCTACTCAGAAAACCGACAACAAAAAGTTAACACAACGACTATAAGCGAAGAAGGTGGGCTGTCAGACACACTCTGTGGCGAAGAAAATTTAATGCTAACACATGAGTGTTAACTGTTGGAAATATGGTGCAAATTTAAAAAAAAATCGTTCCATCATCCAAATACCAGCGGGTGTTGATCAACTCAATGAAAATGGATTTCTTCAATTAGATCAAGATCTCAAAATACCGTATCAGCTTTAGAAGATAAGATGAAATAGATAGGGATTATATGCTGTGTCCGAAAATGAGGTATGGACGGAGAATCCATCATTACCTGGAGTGCAGGTGTAATTTAAGTTGTAGAGACAAATTAAGATGTTGATGTCCCTTATGTATTGCTGCTTTACGAATGCGGCAAATCATAGCTCGAAGAACTAAAATTGACAAAACTTAGGTTTAGGGTTATTATAATAAAAAACTATAAACCCAGAAGTAGACACAACTCGAAGAATTTTATGCTGTGTGGACATAGCTTGACAAAATTTTTTATTTAGTTTAAGGGGAGTAATATAGCATACTCTACCCTTCAGTAGCGCGATTTTCCAATTATGAAATCGATTGTACATAGCTTAAGGAGAACTAAAAGGTTTTATTACGAATCATCGGAATTAATAACTATTGACGAAGTTTTCGGTAAGACGACATGAACATGCATTTAGACGTTGACTGGGTGTCACCAAAACAATAGCTCATGTCTACTGGGTGCACTTGAGATCTGAATGAACAAGAGAATACATATTAAACGTCAAGAAGCGGTACAATCGATAGTAGCGAGGTTCTACTAGATGACCTGAAATTTTGATTTTGGTGAACAATTTCAGACTGATGTGGGATGTGATGTCTATGATCGATGATGGTTGACTAAATAACGTTAGCGGTGGACTTAATTCGCCGAGTGTGATTTAGAGTTAATCCTTAGCTCCGGTCTCGATTGGGAGAATACTTACACGATTCACAGCTCGTTTGAGCTCAGAGTGCATGGTCTTAACAGTTACCACTCTAATTATACCATCCTTCCCTGGGTGCACGTCCGTAACACGTCCTAACAGCCAATTCAACGGAGGCAAATTTTCATCATGGAGGACCACCATTGAACCAACTTGGATCAAAACGGTTCCTTGTTGCCATTTATACCGGTGCTGCAACTCTGACAGATACTCACGGTGCCATCGCTTCCAGAAGTGCTGTATCATTTGTTGGAGTTTCTGGAATCTAGATAATCTATTCACGTTTAAATCAAGTAGCGACGGTTCGGGTAACGCTGTCAACGGTGCTCCGATGATAAAATGGCCTGGAGAAAGGGCGCTTAAGTCATTAGGATCGCTTGACAAGGGGGTCAAGGGCCGTGAGTTGAGACAAGCCTCAATTTGGGTTGTTAGGGTAAACAGCTCTTCTAGGGTAAACCCTGAGGTTCCAACAACTCGTCTGAGATGATGTTTAGCACCTTTTATTGCTGACTCCCAAAGCCCTCCGAAATGAGGAGACCTTGGTGGAATTGTAATCCACTCGATGTTATGAGATTCAGTGAATTGACAAATCGATTCTTGGAATGGTTGTGAGGTGAATAAGGTCTTTATCTCTCGCAATTCATTACGAGCCCCAATGAAGTTTGTGGCATTGTCGGAATAGATTTTTGTACAGAGTCCACGACGAGCCACAAATCGTTTTAAACAAGCAAGGAAGGCGTCAGTTGATAAATTCGTCACAACCTCCAGATGAACAGCCTTTGTGGTGAAACACACGAACAAGCATATGTAGCACCTGTGCTTAATTTTGGATCTAAGAGATTGAATAGAATAGAATGGGCCGCAAAAATCGATACCGACGACGGTGAATGCTCTGCTAGTCTTTGTTATTCGATCGAGCGGTAGATCACCCATGATCTGACTGTGGATCAGTGGTTTAACTCGGAAGCAGCGAACACATTCGTGAACTACTCGTCTACACACATTGCGACCACCCACAATCCAATAAGTTTGTCGGAGGCTATATAACAACGCTTGAGGCCCGGCATGAAGAAGTCTCGTATGTTCGCGCCGCACAAGTAACGTAGTAAATGAGTGGTGTGCTGGTAATAAGATGGGATGCTTATGGTTTTCTGTTGTTGATGCTTGCAAGATTCGACCACCCACTCGTAATATTCCCTTATCATCGAGAAACGGGGTCAACGCAATAAGCTTACTTTTAAGTGGAACTTGATGAGAGTTGTTGAGAGCATTTATGTCTTCAGCAAACGCTTGGTGCTGGACAAGTCGAATCAACAATGCGGTTGCCATCTGAATTTCCAAAGGTTGGAGTTGCAGAGTAGTCGTAGAGACAGAGTCATTCTTTCGTCTAGCATTATTAGCGAGGCGACAAATGTAGGCAACTACCCGAACCAATCGATTAAAACAGCTGAAACGGTGGAATATGAAGTGTTCTTCTACCGGACTTTGAGTCAAAACTGGGATTGGTGCTTTACGAAGTTCCAAGCCAATCGAGTCCTGAGAAAAAGTTTGGTTAGATGTTGTCGACCACGTTGATGATGCGACTGTCAAGAAAACTGGACCATTCCACCAGAGAGAGGCAGATAGAAACTGTGACGGCATGAGGCCTCGAGATACAATGTCGGCTGGATTTTCTAAGGTTGGTACATAGAACCAATCACTAATGGATGTTAGTTCATGAATTCTGGTCAAGCGATTCGCTACAAAGGTCGTGTATTTGTACGGTTCAGAATTGATCCGAAATAGCGTAATTTGTGAGTCCGTCCACAAATATATTGCATTGAACTTCATTCCCATTACATGGATTATCTTGTGGACCACTTCTGCCAACAATACAGCCGCACATAGTTCTAGGCGAGGAATGGTCTCTTTTTTTAACCGTGCAACCCTAGATTTTGAGCATAGTAAAGTTACGTGAAACTGATTCATTTGTGCGACAGACCTAGTATAGCATACACATCCGTAGGCTCGCTCAGACGCATCGCAGAATCCATGGAGTTCAATACTAACTTCCTGATTGGATGTTATTAATCGAGGTACCGTGATTATCGACAAAGCAGACAATTCATTCTTGAACTTGTGCCAATGGTGGATAATGGTATCAGGAAGGTGATCGTCCCAAGACAAATTTTGATGCATCCATATTGTTTGCATGGTCAACTTTGCAGTCACAATGACCGGGGCACAGAATCCCAATGGATCGAATAGCTGACAAATTTCGGACAGTAACGTTCGCTTTGTAGTGGCCAATGTCGCAGGTAATTTGTTGAATAGCATCTCAAAGGTGTCGGATTCAGTATTCCACATCAATCCTAACACAAGCGTAATTGAAGATACTGTGGCATCGTCTGATGCCAATTGTTTGGCATTAGATACAAATTTTCTCAGCTCAAAACCCCCAAGATGTAACAATTCAATTAAATCGTTCTTCAACTTGATGGCGTCATTGATATTTACAGCGCCAGTCAACACGTCATCGACATAAAAATCGTTTTTTAAGACATGTGCAGCGGTAGGGAACCTAGATTCTTCATCACACGCCAGCTGCTTCAACGTGCGGGTTGCCAAAAAAGGGGCACAAGCAGTGCCATAGGTTACCGTGTTGAGATTGAACGTTTGGATGGGTTCAGACGCGTGATTTCGCCACAAGATCCGTTGAAGACTTTGTTGGTCCCTTTGGACAAGAATTTGTCGGTACATCTTGGCGATGTCCCCGGAAAAGGCAATAATGTGGTTGCGGAACCGAAGAAGTGTTGACACCAAATCCGATTGAATGGTAGGACCAACCATCAAACAGTCATTTAAAGATATGTGGGTTGATGTTCGTGCTGACGCATTGAACACCACCCGCAGCTTGGTGGTGGAGCTTTGTTCCTTTATAACACCATGATGAGGGAGATAGTAAGCAGGATGGCCTTTCAACTCGCATACTGGTGTCATGTGGCCCAGTCGCCTGTATTCATTCAAAAACTCCTGATACTCTTTATAGATCTCCTGTTGGCCCAAGAGGCGAGACTCTAAAGAAAGAAATTGACGATGTGCTGAAGCATATGATGATCCCAACAGAGCCAAGTTTGATTTTGTAGGAAGACCCACGATGTAACGACCTTCTGGTGTTCTGGAAACGTTGGACTTATAGTGTTCTTCAGCGGCAATTTCTTCTTGAGACAATATGGGCTTTGATGTGATGGTTTCAAGCTCCCAGAACTGTTTGACCTGATTTTCCAATGTCTGAACACTACAAAGGGCAACGTGGGATTGAGGAGATCTATTGATACTGAGTTTTGTTTTAGTCTTACCACAGATAACAAACCCAAGCTCGGAGTCATACAAGAGTGGCCAATCGTGCACCCTGACCGATGAGCCCTTGAATAGTTGGTGATAAATTTCTACCCCCAGTAATAGATCAACACGGTCGGGTATATTGAAAAACGGATCTGCAAGCACGACCCCTTTAGGAAGTGCGTGTGATGGCACAGAGATTCGTGACGATGGCAGATCGTTGGTGATTTTTGGGAGTACATAAAATTTGAGATTAGCAGAGAAGTCTGAGGTCCTAGACGATATGGTAAGATAGATCTTGTGTATAATTGTAGTATCGACTGCTCCAATGCCAGAGACGACCTTCGCTGTTGTGTAACGACGAGCTTGTAACAGTTGGCACGCAGCTTCGGATACAAAATTTAACGTCGAGCCACTATCCAATAAGGCTCTGCACAGCACTCTAAACCCATTATTTACAGATGCATGAACAAGTGCAGTTCCAATAAGAATTACGTCCTTGTAACCTTCCGATGATGTTGAAACACGAGAACTCGGTGTAACGTTCGCAGAGCAATTGGTTTCAACCAGTGGCTCAGCGGCATTTGTTTCGATATTATCACACTTATGTACTAAAGATAAATTGGGCGATCGTTCAACTCTCGTATTATTTGTTGGTGAACTATCTTGTGGGAAGTGGAGCAACGTATGATGTTTCAATGAACATTTGTTGCAAGCAGGACGGTTACAGTTGCTTGCTAAGTGTCGTTCTATCAAACAGTTTCCGCACAGCCTACGATCTCTGATAAAATAGAACCGTGACCTAGGACTCATGCGCTCACTAGAAAATGATGGACAGTGAGGTAACGTGTGATCTCCTGAACAGTAGAGGCATTCGGTGTTACATGCAGTGGGGTTGGCAACGCTAGTTGTGTTGAAGGACATTGACTTATGAGATCTTAGAGGACGGGATGAACCTTGAGGAACATTGGCTGTTATCGCGGACAAGACTCTGACACGAGATCGGAGCAAGTCAATCAGGTCAGAGAAAGAAAGAATTGTTTTTGGTTTCATACCTTTGATTATAGCAAGTCTTGACGAGCTGTCTAACCGCTGAGTCAAGTGGTGAACTAATAACAGATCCCACTCGCTAACGCGTACATTTAATGACTTCAGTGCACTAACATGTTTGACTGCCTTGTCAACAAAATATTGCAGTGCCTTTGGTGAATTTTCGTGAGGAGTTCTGATGTCATAGAGTTCACGGGTATGTAAACGTTGAATGGATATTTCATTATCATAATGATCTCGTAAAGCTGCCCAGGCAAGTTCATAGTTTGCCGCTGTGACAGGAAGACTCTCGACATAGGAATAAGCTGTACCAGTACGAATGCTTGAAATCAGATATAAAAATTTTACAATTGGGTCAAGATTCTTCACATGAATTAAATCCACAAAGACGTCCCGGAACGCCAACCAATCAGTTTCCAATCCGTTAAAGGATGGCAAGGTGATTTCTGGCAATCTCATTCCCACACTAGGAGATGTATTCGACGTAAGCTCGTGAAGTGATGCATTGTGGAAAGATGCCGAAGTTGGACCATCGTCCAATCTTTTAAACTCATGGATTTTATCTCGTAAGATTGTTTCAAATGACAGGTAGTCGTCATCAAAAGAGGTTCGATCAGCAACGAAGCCATCATCAAGTGATTCCAATTTAGATTGAACCCCATCATATTTTACATTTATGGACTGGATTCGATGCAATAACGCCTCGACTCCACCTATTGAGGACAGTGACGATAACTGATTTTTAAAACTGGTTAACTGTCCCTTAAAAGCCGCTCGTTGTTTCTTTAACAACTCGATTTTTGCCGGGTCTGCCATGTGGACAGTTGCAGTAAGTACGAAACACACGTCCACACCTAAATCAACACTGTTGTGCGTGTATCTCCACGTCAAAAGTGGCAAAAACCAATGGGACTGTGACCAGAATTGTAATAACAGACACTTGGTACACTCATGACGCCAGGAACCGACGATTCAACACCATCAACAGCGGTGCAATTGATTAAGACAGAACACTTAAAAAAAATGTAAAAGAGAAAATTTCAAAAACTTAAAGCAGACTTAATATTTTCCAAAAAGGTTTATACATAAGGTTAAGATCAGCGATATAACAATTAAATCAATTAATGAACCATAAATAATTATTAAATCTAGTTAAAGTTATAATTTTGTACCTGGGTTATCCAGTTGATTGAAGATTGCTGATGGCTCAATGCTCCAAATCCGGCTCGAAGGACCAATGGCGAAGCCTCCCAGTCAAGCAAGTAGTGGACTGTATTTATATTTTGATGGAAGAACTAAAATCTTACCGGGAAGGCATCACGGCAGATGATAAGTAGTTGAATTATATTTGCCTAATCATAGGCCTCGATGACGATGATAAATATTTTGAATTATATGTGCCTAATCATAGACCTCGATGACGATGATTAATATTTTGAAATATATTTGCCTAATCATAGGCCTCGATGACGATGATAACTATTTTTGAATATATTTGCCTAATCATAGGCCTCGATGACGATGATAAATATTTTGAATTATATTTGCCTAATCATAGGCCTCGATGACGATGATTAATATTTTGAAATATATTTGCCTAATCATAGGCCTCGATGACGATGATAACTATTTTTGAAATATATTTGCCTAATCATAGGCCTCGATGACGATGATAAATATTTTGAATTATATTTGCCTAATCATAGGCCTCGATGACGATGATAACTATTTTTGAATATATTTGCCTAATCATAGGCCTCGATGACGATGATAAATATTTTGAATTATATTTGCCTAATCATAGGCCTCGATGACGATGATAACTATTTTTGAAATATATTTGCCTAATCATAGGCCTCGATGACGATGATAAATATTTTGAATTATATTTGCCTAATCATAGGCCTCGATGACGATGATTAATATTTTGAATTATATTTGCCTAACAATGGCGGCGGTTCCCAATATCGACCACACCTGTTGAAGAGAAAAAACTATGAGAGGACCAATATCAAGTCCCTTTGAGCACTCGTCTCAAGCCCCACTCCTATCAAAAACACAATGTACTTCTCTAATTCAGAACTTTATTTTCACAGCAAGCATATTGAATACATCTTAACATTTTAATTTCGAAAACACAACTCAAACAAAATGAAGACCAAACTTTGACTTCAAAAAAATCTAAAAAACCATATTACAATTATAATTACACAGCTATAAATACAAAATGTACATGAGTACGTGGAACCTTTTACTTTCAACAGAGCCACACATTTTCAACACCTCAACAAATATTGCTGAACTAAACTGTTTTATCGCTAACCGATACGCCAGTTTTTAAAAAGTGGTGAAAATGCGAACTGAGCTGAATAAACAAATCAACAATGTCAGAATGACATTTCAAAAAATAATGTAAAAGGTAAACAATATCTAATAATTATCTAGAAAAATATCCTTATTAATACTTGTTTTTATCTCTTGCAGCTAATTTCAAAGCAACAAACGACTGTGGAGGATATCAACGTTGGATTTAAGAGAGATAAGAAAATTTAGATCCATTTTTAGATTAAATTTACTTTCAAGATGATTTTTTTATATTTGCAGGAAAATAACAACATAAACCTGGATCCAGCGTGAACAGTAATAAATATCTTCTCACTTTTCAAGACGATTTAACTAAATTCGTTCAAGCTATCCCTATACCAAACCAAGAATCAGACACAATTGCTGAAGCATACGTACGTAAGATAATATGTATTTTTGGAATTCCAAAAATTCTTCTTACCGATCAAGGTGCTAATTTTCTTAGCGACCTATTCAAGAGAGTTTGCAAATTGCTTAAAATAAAGAAAATTCAAACAAGTCCATATCATCCTCAAAGTAATGGCGCTTTAGAACGTTCACATCGTACCCTTGGTGATTATTTACGGAGTTACGCTAGCAAAGATCCAGAAAATTGGGATATTTGGATAGACTATGCAGTGTTTTGCTACAATACAACACCGCATACATCAACAAATTTTTCACCATACGAAATTCTTTTTGGTTTTAAACCAGAAATTCCAACATCTCTGTCTCGAGCAATAGAACCTTTGTACAACTATGATGATTACGTATTAGAATTAAAAGCGCGTCTACAAAGTGGCTATGGGCTTGTTCGAGAAAATCAAATTGATGCCAAAGAAAAATCTAAACTCCGATATGATAAAACCTCTAACCCTTGTACATTTCAAGTTGGAGATGAAGTTTTGTTAGAAATCAAAAATCGAACAAACAAAAAACTTACACCAACATATAAGGGACCATATGAAATTCTTGAAATAAAATCTCCCGTGAACTCTGTAATTAAAGTAAAAAATAAACCCAAAATCGTACACAATAATTTATTAAAATTATATATACAATAATTTCTTTTCTCCTCTCATAATTTCCCAACCATGTTATAATTACAGAATACTTTTAATAATACCACAAATCATCTGCTGCTATGCAGATATGTTGCCACTAACAACACCCGGTATTTATACGGAAAAAATTGGAATACTTCAAAAGGCGGTATCAAACTGGAAATTTTTATTTAACTTAGAGCATGCTAACTTCAACACAGAAATATCAAGCATGAACTATGATTTAAATACACTTGAAACGCTTTGTAACAGCATTATTACATTTACACAAACTGATAATTGTAAAATCGAAATTAACTTCCTGAAACAAACATACATGGAAGTTAATCAGAACCAAGATATTATCTCAGAATTGATAATTAGAAAAAACGACAGTAGACAAAATAGGTCTCATTACTGGTATTGGAAACATTCAACACTTTTTGTTTGGAACTATGGATTCAAATGACGCTGAAAAGATTGATTTAGCCATAAAAAATATAAACGAAAACCAAATGAAAGTGATTCATTTGGAAGAATTGCAAACCACTATCATTTCAGAATTTATAGATAACTATAACTTAACCGAGAAAAAATTAAATAGAAACTTCAAAACTATACATAAACATATAAATCGAATATTAGATCAAGTAGACAACTTAACTGAATTCAATCAATTAACTCATTTATTTGATGAAACATCCCTTATTTTATCAACTTACGCTAAAACCCTTATTAAAACACAAAATGATATAATAAATATTATACAAGACGCCAGATTAGGAAAACTAAGCAACAAATTCTTAAACTCGGAAGTATTCACATTGGCAATCAAACAAATTCAACTAGAACAACAGAACAATATCAGATTTCCTTTTAATCTCAACAGATTAAGCCTCAAACTTATAAATTCAATAGTGAGTGTCCAACCACTCTATACTAATAACAATTGGGTAATAGAAGTTAAAATACCACTTGTTTCAGAGAACTTTGAATTATATAAGACTACAACTTTGCCATTACGCTACAACCAAGAATTTTTCTATTACGTAAAAATTGGCAGCGATTACGTTGCAATTAACGAAGATCTTCAACGCTACGTTTTTCTTAGCAAGTCGGATCTAAGTCAATGTATCAAATTCCAAAAAAACAATTACCTATGTAATCAAAATCTTGTATACCACAGTGCAAACGTAAACAATTGCGAAATTAAATTATTTTCTGGAGAACTAAAACCTGATAATTGTGAAGTTAGAATTTTTAAAACAACGCATGAAATTTGGTGCAATCTTTTTGAGCCTAACGCATGGCTGTACGTTGTACCTGAGACAACTTCTATAAAAATAATCTGCCTTGGGAATTCTTCCATCGAAAAGTTGACAGATAGCAGTATCTTTAGATTAAAACCAAACTGCAAAGCTTTTACAAAACAAGTCAACCTACAATCACAAATTCCTGACAAAGAAACTATGCCATTTACTTTTGTTTTTAACGGGTTTTTAACTAACATAACCTTAAACATTCCGCAAAATTATTCATTTGTTTCTCCCCATATACAGCATATGGAAGATTTTAACTTAGATAAATTCAGTATAGATTTAAAATCTTTATTTAATCCAACCTTAAAAGAATTTGATTCTCATACAAAAACTTATACCGTTACTTTAATTTCAATAATCTTTCCAATACTAACCGCAATAATATTATTCTTTCTTTACAAAAAATATCTAAAAATCAAATGCACGAGAACAATTAATTCCGTTGAAGAACAGGCATAAAAAAAAAATTTTTGATTAAAATTTAATTAAAAAAAAAACCAAAACCAAATTAATTTAAGAATTATTCAATTTTCCATTTTATAAAACCAAATTAATAATAATAAGTTCTCTCGTTTATCAAATTAAAGCTAAGAGTATACGTAATAATAATAATGATATAATTAAAATAATCAAAAAAAAAAAAAGAAAAAAGGAAATGTATTGCTAATAAATTTCATTAATCTATTATCAAATACAATTTTTATAAAATAAACTTAATAAATAAATAAAACTAAATTAGTTTAATAAGAAAATTAATAATTGAAATTGAATATCAAGAATATATTATCTAAGCAATAATAAGAAAAATAATAATAGAATATATCTAAGCAATAATAAAAAAAAACGAAAATATCAAATTAGAACTTAAGCAAATATAAAGTAAATTTAAAAAAAGAAAAGAGACTAGGTAGCCAAAAGAAAATTTTCTTTTTTTTCCTTTCAACTTTCTTTTTTCTAAGGGGGCAGGGGTGTTATGGAGCCACTCTTATCCATAACCATTGAGTCACTGTAAGTAATTAAACTGTTTTGTAATATTTGTTGATTAATTGTTATTTAAAATTATTTAAAGGAAAACAAATATTACGTTACAGTTTAAAAAAACCAATGAATAAACCATTTGAAAGGAAACTCAAATTCTATTGACATTTTCCGCAAACTATGCAATTAATTAAAAGTGTGGAAAATGTTAATAGAAAGAAAAAACAGTTAGTCTAGTAGAAGCACCGCAACCCTGAACATCAGGGAATATAATTATTAACATATAATTTAATTAGTGAAATAATTCCATAATAATTATATTATAATGATCAAGTTGAATAATGTAATAATAATTGGTTACTAATAAAATATTGATTACAAAATATAAATAAAATATAACAGAAAATCAATTAAAAAAAGTCAAAGTGTTTTCTTTATAATAAAAAGTGAAAAAGCGGTTTAGCCAATTAAGAAAATCAGAACAGTTCATCGTGCATGGTTAAGTTAAGTTAAGGTTAAGGGTTAAGTTAAGTTCATCGTGCATTTCTGGAGACCCTGGAATTTATTGCAATTAAAATCGGAAGTTCCTGTAACTGGTTGATAAATAAAGTTTGAGATTTTGTTAACTAAAGATCTGTCTTTTTACTGTCGTATTGCTCAATAATCTAAAAGAACCAACGAAGAGTCGTTACAATATATACTTTTATATAATATTTTAACATAATATATTATCCTTTTTATATCTTAATTTTCAAATTAATCACAACTAATATCAATTATATTTTCAAATTAATATGAACTATATTTTAAATTGTATTTATTTATGGGCGTGTTAAAATAACGCAATAGTTTTAGTAACGTCAAGGGTGGGTGGTTGTCTTGGGTTAATTAACGAAAATGCGCCATCTTAGATTTTGGGACAAGATGGCTGGCATTAAATTTCCAACATTAATGTCACTAAATAGCTGAGTTACACTGTATTAATTGGTTTGTGTTCAAACTAACTGGATGGTGCTAGTTTGCAGAAACATGGACAAGTTGGGTTCATAAACAGAAATGGAGCAGATCACAGAATAATATGAAAGCATTCGAAATCAATCTAATCAGAAGCTACTGAACAATAAAAAAATACAAAATATAAACGCAATGCTAATTTTATCAGTCGTAATGTTATGAACATTATCATTGTGTTCCAATGTTATGAAAGCTCTGTGTAGAAAGAATCAATATTTAATTAATGAAACATTGATCGAGACTTGCAAAATCATTATTCCGATTTATGATCAAAATCATCGTCAAAGACTTTCACTTATGGCTAAAAAACATCAAATATGTATATAAAGCATTTTTCAAATTAATCGTTCGTCTGACAACACGATCAACTATTCGAGTTTGGGTAAAATCCGTTTTCCATGATTGTATCATGCTCTGGCGGCGAGTAGTGGTTATGCTTATACTTCAATTTTATATTAGCAATTATATTTTACCACTGTCCCGATGTGGATACAATTTTTAATTAACTCTTCCCTATATGTGTTATTATGGTTTTCCATATTATTTACTGTTTGTGTGCTTTTGTCACTTTTGAATTAAAATGCAATATTTAAAAATATACTTTTTATTGTTTATTTTAATTTTTTTTATTTTATTAATAATAATATAAACTTCCTTATAGTAACAATTTGAATTTTATTTTTTATTTTATAGAATATCGATTTCGACTTACGTCATCCTCAGTTCTTAAATTATTATTACAATTTTCGCTTAAACTATTACTTATATACTATTTCAACTGCTATTTTTTATTATTATGTCATATATTTTGTTAGTTTTAGTGTTGGTTTTATCATTTAAAATGTTGTTATTGTATTTATGTTGATATATTTCTATTTCTTCCAATCTATCTAGATGTTGTCCTTTTCTTTTTTTATGTAATATGGTTAAATTTGTGTTGATATTGGTGTATTTGTGTTTTTCTATTTTTAAATGTTGGGCATATCTGGATTTTGGATCGCTTCTGTTAATTTCATTGGTGTGCTCAATAAATCTTTTGTGAAGGACCGCCTCGTCTGGCCTATATAAAATTTACTGCAGTCGTCACAGGTAAGTTTATAAACACCTGTGTCTAAGGTTTGGGTTTTTTTGGTTTTTAGGTAATTTTCTATTTTATTTTTGTTTTTGTAAGCTGTAATGTATCTATATTTTTTTAAAGTTTTTTGCATTATTTTGAATGTTGTTTTATTGTATGTTACGCCTACGTATTTTTTGCCTGCTAATCTCTCTTCATTCTTCAATGTGCAGGCAAAAAATACGTAGGCGTAACATACAATAAAACAACATTCAAAACCTCCCAACCCGCCCAACATTTAAAAATAGAAAAACACAAATACACCAATATCAACACAAATTTAACCATAAGACATAACATAAGAAAAGAAAAGGACAACATCTAGATAGACTGGAAGAAATAGAAATATGTAAACATAAAAACATTAACAACATTTTAAATGATAAAATCAACACTAAAACTAACAAAGTATATGACATAATAATAAAAAATAGCAGTTGAAATAGTATATAAGTAATAGTTTAAGCAAAAATTGTAATAATAATTTAAGAACTGAGGATGACGTAAGTCGAAATCGATATTCTATAAAATAAAAAATAAAATTCAAATTGTTACTATAAGGAAGTTTATATTATTATTAATAAAATAAAAAAAATAAAAATAAACAGTAAAAAGTATATTTTTAAATATTGCATTTTAACTCTTCCCACATAAAAGTATTAATTATTAATTAATTTCGTTATAATAATTATTTCAAAATATCAATACCACCTGGTTTGTCTAATCCTGAGTATAAAATGCCCTTCAATAGAGAGCATCTTTGACAAGACAGAGCATCTTTGCGATTACGGCCATCTTGCCGTAGCAATCGAAAACTTTGATTTATGAATATTGAATTCTTATTAACAACCGCAAAAAATGAAAAGATTCAACAAAATATGGCTATGTTGTTACCGCGTTTATCAATGCTGAAGTTAGTTAGCGACATCGTGGCCATTACTAAATATGATACGATTAAAGCGGAACTTATTCGTAATCTAGCCTAATCTGGCACCACACCACGAAGCTTCACTTGTGATCATGGTTCACGCTTTGGAACAGACAATAATGCCGTGGTGCAGCAAAAGACTAACGATGCGTTGCTTTACTGATATAATAGAACTTGCATACTCTGCAGTAAAATATTTCAAATATTTATTAGAAGTCCAACAGTTATAACATTAATACATGCCGATACACTGTAATGCTTAAGTGAGATTCATATTTCAACTACAATTAAATTCAAACCAATAACTAACGATCTTGGACTTACAAATTTTATTTCATCTAACACGTCATTGAAGTTGAATAAAAGACCAATTTCAAACCAAAACCATTTCCAATTTCAAATCAAGATCACTTTCAAGGCCAATCTAAAATACCACGTCAATTGCAAAGCTCATTTGGAGGTTTTTCATTAGGTATATAGCTGACGTTTAGATAGAATCCACATTGATCTTATTGGTGTCATCACTAACTTAGTTGAGTTGAATTGGTGAGGCGTTGTATTATACAATTCTGGATTGTATTATTTGAAAATTGCAGGAATTGCATTTTTAGTAAGAACTGTTGCTTATGAATTCAACATGTATCACAACAACACATAAGCATCTGCTTAGACTTAGACCCCGCAACAACACCAGACTTAAAAATAGGCTCAAATACTGGCCCAGGAATTGACTATTGTTATTGGGGTAGTACCAGAACCATTCATCAACCGATCTATGGTTTACAGAAAATAACCAGTATTTAGTTACCAATTGACAAACACTGGCCAATTAATGGTAAACAGTGCTTGGTTATTGTTATTGGACTATTACTGGAACCATGAATTGATTTACGGTTTATAGAAAATAGCCAGTACAGTTTACTTTAAATGGCCAAGCAATGGCCCGTACATGGTTAACATTAAATGGTTATTGTTATTAGGCAAGTACTGCAACCATGAATTGGATGATCTGGTTAAACTTCACTAGAGTAATATCCATTGAAAAAATATGTATTGTAAAAATCTCTCCCTTAGTTTTGTTATCGTTTCTCGGTTGTACGAGTATGATAATAATGTTTGGTTGGTAGAAGTTTTAAATTATTTTTTCATTAGATATTTTTATTTTATTTTAATTATTTTGTGTTAAATTTATAAAAATGATAATATTTTATATTTTTTAATAGCCTAATGGTTGTCAGTACTTGGGAATTGCTGCAATACTCGTCATAATTATTGGTCCATTACTGGTTTCCTGTTCAAACTTGTATGGTCGATTGGTGTTTTTTTCTCCTCTGGCCCATGAATGGCGATCATTTATTGTCCGAATATGTCAGTAAGTTTATGTTAATGGCCGAGTCATGGTTGGCTGTACTTGGCCATTTTTGCATTACGGATCGCCAGTAATAGACCAGTTGTACAACCTTGTATGGGATGTTGTTTTAGGTGTTAATTAACAGTTAATTTAAAACTTTGTAGGTTGACGTCACTCTTAGGTAGGTTGTGATATATCTATCTCTCTATGTGTAGTTTAAACAAAGGAGGCCTCCATTCCTAAAAGGAAATAGACATAGTTTTAATCTTAATGAAATTTAAGTGAAATAAAACAAAAGGACAAACAAGTCTCACAAAACAAAAACAAGTCTCTTAATATTTTTTACTAAACTATTACATACCATTTTACAATGCTTAAAAGTTTTTACAGCCAACCGATGATAAACCTAATAACTTAGTCATTATTGATTTAATCAAACAGAAATCAAAATTTGTTATATGTCAAGTACTTCTACTTGGATTCTTTGTCTCCAAGATAATCATAAAGTTCACATAAAACCATAAATTTTGTTTTAATTAAATAACATAAAATCCTTGATAAATACAACCGACAAACAAAAACTAAATACAAAAACAATTAACAGCTAGTTAATATCATAAAAGTTTCAGAATTGAAATTAAAAAATTCTTATAATATTTCTTGAAGATATTAAATATCGCATGTTTGTAAGATTTTTCCATAAAGCTTCTTTATTTGTTTGTTAATTCTTTCTGATTCATTGTACGCGAATCTTTAAAATTTATTTCATAAGAAAATGATAAAAAATTATTATCTTAATGCGTTTAACAGAAATTATTGCATTTAATTTTGTTTCCATTTGAAATATTTATAATGTTATGTCTAGAAGGATTGAAAATGATTAAGGGTTTTTGATTTACATGAAACGTTTGATTTAATTATTTCAATTATTTACATAAAAGGTGATCGTACTAAGTATAGAATGCATGATATCACCTTGAACTTCTGAGAAATGTTCGATGGCTTACGTTGGTTTTTCTTTCTGTAAAAGCGTTGGCGTCTCACATTATTTTTACTGTGTATAACTAGTTCTGTGAGTAAAAGTTTCATACGTTCAAACACATTACATTTTTTTCGGTCATTTCGGTGAGTCTTAGCCAAAAATTTTATTTAGATAACTCAAACAGAAACAAGTATGAGATACTAGCTGGAAATAAAAATTATTAATTTACCAATTATTGGTAGACTGAGCTTTTCATACTAACTTATTCATTAAATTCACTCAGCTCATTGTAATCAAGCTTTTAAGAACTGTATGACTATAATTACCAGTGATTACAACTCTTCATTCAACTGGCCATAATGCAACCATGTTATTTACAAAAAAATAAATATCGCCATTTTGGGTTTACAGTTTAGATAGATATCTCCATTTTGACCCGGCAAGTTTATTAAAAATTTTAAAAGACTTAAAATAAAACACATATCGATGGATCATATTTTGCATTACGTTACGCTATATATTCTCATGGAAACTATCCTTGAGTTTATAAATATTGATATTTTCTAACTGATTTTAATTATTTAATTCTATCAAAAAAAAAAATTAATTGTGTAACAGTAAGAATAATTTAAATTGCAAAATAAATTCCAAATTCAAAAATAATTTAGACGAAAACAATAAGCGAGCACTACAACTATTAATTATAGTGAAGGAGAAATTTTTTTTGTTCTTCTATTATGACCGGATGTTTCATATAATTGAAGATATCTTGGGTAATGTTTATAAAATATTTTGGTTTACTGAAGAAAAAAGATAATATTCTTTGGAGCACTTATATTGTTTGGATATTATGGACTGTAATATCTGAAATAGGGTTTAGGAGAAGGATAGGATTTAGAGGAAATAAATGACAGGAATTATGCAGTTTTCTTAGTTACAAGAGGTTCAAACTCTTTACGCTCTACATTCGCAAATATGTGATTTTGTTAGAAATTGTTCCTTCAAACGCAAACGCAAAAAATCAAGTTCCCATGCATCTATTTTCAGTAAAAATAATTTATTTTCCCGATTCCTGTTTCAAATTGTGAGTGTCTTGATAGATGAACAACATGGTTTTATAAAGGGTAGATCGGCAGAACCTAATCTCTTAATTCTAACTGAGTATCTCATAGAAAATTTAAATAATATACAACAAGTCGATGTTTTATATACCGACTTTAGAAAAGCGTTCGATCAAGTCTGCCATAACACCTTAATCCAGAAACTACAAAATACAGGTATTCATGGCAGTTTATTAAACTGGATAAAATCTTACCTATTAAATCGTACTCAGACTGTTGTTATTGATAGATTTTTTTCAAAATCTTTTGCTGTTTTCTCCAGTGTTCCGCAAGGATCACACCTAGGTCCATTGCTTTTATAATTTTTTTGAATGACGTCTCCTCTTGCTTCCAAAATAGTTCTTTTTTACTATAGGGGCATTCCATTTCAAACCAACCAAAAAACTTTAATTTTCAACCTGACCATTTTAGATTTTTATGAAACTTACAGAAATTATTCGCCATGAATATACAAGTAAAAAACGATTTTCCAAAATTTTTTATCTCTTTTCGTTTTTGTGTAATTCATTTTCAAAATTTTGGAATATCGTCATTTTGGGGCTTACCTGTATAGTTAAAATTTCGAATATCTCAAGCTGTGTAACCTAGAGAGCTGATAGACCACTCATTTTAAAGAAAATTGTGCAAGGTTTAATTTGATATGCTACTTGCCTATGTTGGTTCAAAACCCGTTTTTTGAAAATCTCTAAAAACTTTTTTTGAAAAAAATCAAAGATAGTGTTTTTTTAAAATTTTGAAAAAAACATATATTTTTGATATACTATAGTAAAGAAATCCTGAAAGTTTTAGAGTGGGACAAATATGGGATCAGAAGTTATAGTGAAATATAAAAAGTTATGTTCAACACACAAAAAAATTTTATGGTTAAATTGATCAAAAAGAACCATATTTTTAGAGAACCATACTATGGTGATATGTTAACTATATTTTATGGTTGCTACGAACCATACTATGGGGATAGATAACCAAATTTTATGGTTGTTATTATAGATACAGAACCATACTATGATTATAATTGACCACATTTTATGGTTCTCTAAAATATGATCACTTTAACTATAAAATTTTTTTGTGTAAACCGCAAAAAAAACCGGTTTTGAACCAACCAAAGGAAGTAGCATATCAAATTAAATCTTGTAAAATTTTCTTTAAAATGAGGGGTCTACTTGAGACTTGAGATATTCGAAATTTTAACTATACAGGTAAGCGCCCAAATGACGATATTGCCAAATTTTGAAAATTAATTACACAAAAACAAAAAGAGATAAAAAAATTTTTTAAATCGTCTTTTACTCGTATATTCATGAAAAACAATTTCTGTGAGTTTCATAAAAATCTAAAATGGTCGGGTTGAGTGACTGATTGGTTTGACATAATAATTGACATAATTTAAATCTCAATGTCAAAAAATGTCATATACTCTCATTTGTCGGAAAAAAGAACTATGATTCTAAATACCTTCTCAATAATACTGTTATTACTAACGTGTAAAGTCAACGACGTCGCAAAATTTGTTGTATGTAGTAAGGTTTGGAAGAACAAATTTTTAAAATTTTTCGACGGTAAACAGCATCTTACCTGTAAGATGTTTTAATAAGAAGTGTAACTTTTTTGATGTCTTTGGTAACAATTCACTACTGTTATTCAAAAGGTTATTGGGACTTTGTTATATTTAGAATAAACAATAATATAACAATTGGGGGTGTAAATAAATAATATTGGAAACATAAAATAAATAGTGAATTGAACAAATCAAAACAAATTGAAATAAATAAATTGTAGAATAATGAAAATTATAAAAACAAAACACAATTAGATTTAAAATCTTTAATCAATATTTTTTAAATAACTTTTAAAAAAAAATTAAGTTAATATTTTTGGGTTTATCCTGTTGTTACATCTTCTATTAATAAAAAAAAAAAATAAATAAATAATTTTACAAAGTTTTTAAATCAAAGCAACCATAAAAAAATAGGATATGAATTTTAAATATCATATAGTTTTCGGTTGTAATACCACGAGTCATTGAAATTTTTTCGAAAATTTTTTGATTTTACGAATTAAATTATTTAGCAACACTGCGAATCAAAGCGCACAATAAACCACGAGTCCAGAGGACGAGTGGTTTAAGTATCGGTTTAATTGAGCAGTGTTGCTTAAAAATAATTTAATGAGTAAAATTGAAAAATTTTAGACAAAAATTTCAATGAAGAGTGGTATTTAATGAGATAATTTTTTTTAAATATAATTTGGTTTAAAAGATAATTATTAGTTTCTTAATAAAATTTTTTCTACAAATTATTCTATTATAATTATTAATAATAAAAAATTATTTTAAAAATGAAAATAATTAAAATGTCCGTTTTGATTCATAAAATGATTGTATGTTTGTTTATGTTTTTCGTCAAAAATAAATTACAAACTTACATTATTTATGCGCCTACTAAGATGAAATTAAATTTCATTTTCTTAGAAGAAAAAATGACAACAAAGATTATCATAACGACAGCAAAATTATCGACGACAAGAAGAATTGCCGACAGTTAAAACAAAGCCTACTGTTTAAAAATCACAGTTTGTATGAATGAAAAATAAAATTTCTGACAGCAAAAAAAAATTATCGTTAAAAATGTGCAATGCCAAATTTTGAAAATAATTTCAATGATTCTTAAATTAAACACTCTTTCAAACGATACGCAAAATAATAAAATGTTTTACATAAAACTAAAAGTATAAAATCCAATGTTTCCGGAAAAAAATCGTATTAACATAATTATGGTCCTTCGAGCCGGATTATTTAATAAAAGAAATTAGTTTTAAAAAGTTTTGCAGTTTTTGGTAACATCACCAAAGAAACAATCTTTGGTGGTCCTTCGACCAGCTGAGTCTAACGAGTCTAACGAGCTGAGTCTCTTATTTTTTTAGTTGAATTTAGATTGTATGGAACCCATTGTATGGAACCCAATGCAATTTCAAAGTAATCCAAAAACAAATAAATTTGTTTTGCTAATTTTCTTTTAGTAATTTATTTAGGTTTTTTTTATTATCATATATATATATATATATATAGATATATATATATATATATATATATATATATATATATATATATATATATATATATATATATATATATATATATATATATATATATATATATATATATATATATATATATATATATATATATATATTTCTCTTCAATTTTCGAGAGAAAAGAGAGAATTTTTTTCTCTTCAATTAAAACAGTAAATCTGAATTAAAAGTAAAAAGTTTCTATTTTATATAATACGTCCTCTTTTGTAAGAGGGTAAAGTATTGTAATTAATTAGTGTTTAATAAATTTTATTCCTTCGCAAATTAAAAATTTTCTTCGCACCTCGAGTTACATCCGCAGACTGCAACATAACATCAATAATTATGTCATTTGTATTTCTGTCATATGCATCTGTCAATGTCATATGACACAACCCTAGATAGTTATGTTAGTTATATTAGTTATACCATAATGCATGTTTCTTTATCAGTAATTTTATTAATAAGTTTTCCAATTATTAAACAACCAGATTCTCAGACATATTTTATTTCCAAAACATTTAAATATTTGAATTCCAGAAAATGATTAAATAACAAAAGATAATATTTTTCACAAAATGTAAACAGTAAATTCTTATAAATTTATTAAGATCAAAATATAATAAAATAAAACAAAATTTATCTTATCGAAATGCAATTTTGCATTTCTCATATTATTCTTTAAGTTACTAAAGAAAAATTGTTTTGAGAATCAAACAAACAAAATTATTTTTTATCGTGATGCATATTATTGCATCACCCAAATAATTATTGAAAGATATATTTTAGAAATAAGATTTTAGATTTATTGTGGCTTTTGAAGTGTTAACTTCTTTCTTTTAAAAATTAAATAAATTTTTTTAATAAAATTAAAATAAATAATTGTTTTTTTTAAAAGTATTATTAGAGTAGAATCTAATTGGCGCAGTTGATAGCGGATATTTTTTAATATCCAACGCGGTTTTTTTAAGAAAATTTTTATTTAAAACACGCGTTTTTTAGTGCATATTTCGGGAAATATTTTAAACTAAATCCACACTGACGGTATATCAGTGGTAGTGAAAGTGCCTTAACGTAGATTAAAAAATAATTGTTCTTAATAACAGTAAACAGTAAAGTGATAGTTATAGTGATTATCGACGGTATATCGAGTCATCAAAACATCATCCAGATTGCTGAATTGCTGAGCCGCTACCTACATGAACATCATACTATTGTTAGTTGCCTGGTGAGTGAATTTTATATGTTAAAATCCTTTTCATATCCCAACGTAAATAGTAGCCATAATAAGTCTCATTTAAATATTAGTAATAACGATTCCACGGTTTATGGAGTCAGTGAAATTACCAATAAGTTTTAAATTTAATAATAGAAGAAAGTTTTAATTATTCCACGGTATATGGAAATAGTTTCAAGTTTCAAATTATTTAAAATAAATTTAATTATTCCACGGTATGTGGAAATAGTTTCAAAGTTCAAATATTTTAAAATAAATTTAATTATTCCACGGTATATGGAAATAATTTTAAAGTTTTAAATAATTTAAAATAAATTTAATTATTCCACGGTATATGGAATTAGTTGTAAAGGTTCAAATAATTTAAAAGAAATTTATTTCAAAAATAATAAAACAAATCAAATTTAAAATTATAATAACAAATTAAAAAGTGATAATATTAATTTAAATTTTAAAATGACAGAAAAAATGACTATTGAAAAAGTGACTAGTTTAGTAAACGCATTAAAAATTCCTGATGTTATTAAAGACTTACCTAAATATGAAGGTAGTAGACATACATTATATGACTTTATAGACAACGTAGATGAAATAATTACAAGTTGTTCACAGATTTTAGAAAATGGACTTATTCCTACGACTTTTCTTCGAGCAATCCGTAATAAAATTACTGGAGAAGCCCACGAAATACTTACTATGTATGGAACTCAATTAAATTGGAACAGTATTAAAGAAAACCTTACCACTCATTATGCAGACAAACGAAACGAGACTAGCCTTATAAGAGATTTACATCTTATCTACCAAGGACAAGATACAGTAGAAAAATATTTTTCTAAAATTATTGATATCCAGTCTACAATATTAAATCATGTTAAATTGAATGAAAAGTCAGTATCATCTCAAATAGTTAAACAAAGTTTATACAAAGAAATGTGTCTAGCTACATATCTCGCAGGACTCAGAGAACCCCTTGGATCCATGATTAGAGCATGGCAACCAAAAACTATAGGTGATTCATTTTCTTTATGCATAAGTGAACAAAACATGCATTACATTAAACAACGTAATAATACACACCACATTCCATCATTACCTCCTAAACGGATAATTCAACCGTATCAACAATTCACTGCACCGCATAGACACATTCCAAATTCATTCCAGCCTAGATTACAATTAAATCATTTTGGTAAACCACAAAATCAATATTACAATCAGAACCCGTTTTCTAATCAAAATTTTAGACAAACATTTCCACAAAATCCTAATTCGAAATGGAATCCTCCATTACAACCTAAACCTCAACAAACAAACAGGAAAATTGAGCCTATGGATACAAATTCTAATCAAAACAAATTTAAACAACCAACCAATTTTCAACCTATTAATTTTGGGTATCATAGACCAAATTATTTTCAAGCTACAGGACCACCTAGATTCCACAGTCAAGAGCTGTTCAACTTGGAAAATCCCACTTCGAATATTATTGACGAAAACGATGTAGACGTTTCTCCAGAGAACTATAATTATTTTCCAAACTTAGATGACACTTTAGACGAAACAGTCTTTTTAGAAAATCAAGAAATAGATGATCAAAATTTTCAGGAACAAGCCTCGGAAACCCCATTGGATATATAACACTAAATTCTCATCAATCATTTTATTTACCATATATTCATATTAAATTAAACCCACATACTACATTAAAAATGCTCATAGATACAGGAGCCAATAAGTCATTTATAGACCCAAAACATGTACATCCTACACGGATCAAAACCATTCAGCCTGTTCTAGTAAAAACTCTTTTTCAAACTCACGAGATAACAAGTCAAGTAACCATTAACGGTTTAATGGAACTCAAAACTAAAGAACCTTTAGATTTCTTAGTCTTTAAATTCCATAACTACTTTGATGGACTCATAGGATTAGAAATTATGCAAAAGCTTAATATAAAATTAGATTTTCAAAAATCGTTATTAGAAACTGAGAACATTTCAATTCCATTAATATTTAAACCTAATTTTATCTCGAAAAACTATACCGTTCCACCAAGAACGAAAATGACTATCAGCATCCCTGTTGATATTCAAAATGGTGACATATACATTAAACCTGTACACGTACAAGAACAATTAGTGATACCTGAGGGTATATACCATGCCAAAAACTGGTATTCATTTGTCGAAATAGTAAATTTTTCTAACCAAGAAAAGATGTGTTTAATTGAACAACCTGTTAAAGTACAAATGTTAAGAGATAATTATCACATTGAAGTAAATCATTCATCCGTAATATCAAAAGATTCCGCTGAATCTACGGATATCACCCAACTTATTAGAACAAATCACTTGAACATTGAAGAAAGAAAAGCAATTTTTAAACTGTGTAAAAAACATGAAGATGTCTTTTTTAAAGAATCACATCGACTGTCGTTTACAAATCAAGTAAAACACGAGATCAATCTTAATAACGAAAAACCAGTATTTACGAAAAGTTATCGCTACCCGCATATCCACAAGGAAGAAGTGAGAACGCAAATTGACAAAATGCTAGAAAATGGGATAATTCGTCCTAGTTACTCTCCTTGGTCAGCACCAATTTGGATAGTAAAAAAGAAGGCAGATGCTAGTGGAAAAGAAAAATGGCGACTTGTTGTAGACTACCGTAAGTTAAATGAGCAAACGATAGACGATCGTTACCCACTGCCAAACATTAATGAAATATTAGACAAACTAGGTAAATGTATGTACTTCACTACTCTAGATCTTGCATCGGGCTTTCACCAAATCGAAGTAAACCCTCGAGATATACCCAAAACAGCATTCACAGTCGACAACGGCCACTACGAATATGTTCGCATGCCATTTGGACTAAAAAATGCTCCGTCTACCTTCCAACGCGTAATGGATAACGTTTTGAGAGACCTTCAAGGTAAAATATGTCTTTGCTACATGGACGATATCATTGTGTTCTCTACATCCCTACAAGAACACCTCGAAAGTTTAAATCAAGTATTTTTACAGCTAAGGAAAGCTAATCTCAAAGTACAACTCGATAAATCTGAGTTTTTACATAAAGAAGTTGCATTTCTTGGACACATTGTCACGTCCGAAGGTGTTAAACCCAATCCTGACAAAATTAAAGCTGTAAAAAATTTCCCTATACCAAAGACAGAGAAACAAATTAAATCTTTTCTCGGATTACTAGGTTATTATAGAAAGTTTATAAATAATTTTGCTAACCTCACTAAACCAATTACAGAGTGTCTCAGAAAGGATAAAAAGATTGTATTGAGCCCAGAGTACATCAAATGCTTCGAAAATTGTAAACAATTACTTTGCAACAATCCCATACTACAATATCCAGATTTCACAAAACCTTTTGTACTCACAACAGATGCTAGTAATGTAGCATTAGGCGCTGTTCTATCTCAAGGTCCTATTGTATCAGATAAACCTATATGTTATGCTAGTCGTACACTTACACAAACAGAACAAAATTATTCTACGATAGAAAAAGAACTTCTAGCTATCGTCTGGTCTACAAAGTACTTCCGACCATATTTGTACGGACAAAAATTTAAAATTGTGACTGACCACAAGCCTTTGACTTGGCTTTTCTCCCTAAAAGAACCAAATTCTAAACTTGTAAGATGGCGTTTGAAATTAGAAGAATTCGATTATGAGATTATCTACAAAAAAGGAGAAGTGGAAATAAATCATAGTTCAACTAGTGATGAACAATCAGTTAGTTCAGTAGAAAAAATCGATTTGATTCAAAATACTGACGAAAATAAGACTATCCCTACGAGTAAAACTGTGTTAAACGAATTCAACACGCAAATAATTATAGAATTAGACGACAAGTTTACTGAATGGCAAGTTACATTCAAGTTACTCTTTTTAAAAAAGAAAAGATATCATTTTAAGTGTAAGGAATTTACCGAAGATAATTTAATCAGACTGTACAAAGAATACATAGAGCCAAACAAACTAACAGGCATTGCTTGTAATGACAACATCTTTAAACTCTTAAACCAAATTTATAGAAAACACTTTTCTGAAAACAAACTAAAAATAGTTCGCAGTAGAACATTAGTCGAGGACATTACAGACAACTGTCGACAGCAAGAAATAGTATCTAAAATACACCAAGACGGCAACCATCGTGGCATAACAGAAAACCAAGAACAGCTCAAGCGAAAATATTACTTTCCTAAAATGAAAAATCTACTAAACCAAATTATAAACAAATGCGAAACTTGTCAAACCTTAAAATACAATAGAAACAAAAAACTGTTAAAATTTGAAGTTTCTGAAACACCTAGTAGACCATTAGAAATATTACACATAGACATATTTTCTATAAATAATAACAAGTATCTGACAGTAATAGATAAATTTTCAAAATTTGGCATAGCGTATCACATGACAATTTCAAATGGATTAGAAGTCGTAAACCATATGAAAGACTTTATAGCAAATCATGGTGTTCCGAATAAAATAGTAACGGACAGAGGTGTAGAATTTACATCAATAATATTTAAACAGTTTTGCACACTATATAAAATAGTACTTCATCTTACCTCAGCGAAAAGCTCGACTGGTAACTCACCTGTTGAACGTTTTCACTCGACCCTTATAGAAATTTATAGAATTATTTACTCTCAAGATAAAAACAAATGTGCTAACGAAATAATGAAACAATCTTTAATTACATATAATAATTCTATTCATTCTGTAACTAAGCTTACACCTTTTGAACTAAAAAGTGGACATTACACCAAACAAGAGATATTTCCAGAAAAATCCAATAACAAAAATGCTGAAGAATATCTTCAAAACCATGTACAAGAATATGACAAACTACGAAATCTAATATCAACAAGAAATGCGAAAGAAAAAGAAAAATTAATTAATAGACTAAACCAAAATAGAATACCACCACCAGTATTCTACGAAAACGAAACTATATACGAACAAGACAATAGACGCAATAAATTAAGCCCTAGATTCCAAAAACATAAAGTTAAGAAGAATAACAAAATAACGTTAGTTACTAATAAACGGAAAGTACACAAAGCTAAAATAAAACGTTTATTACAGATACGCAATGACACCACAAGCTCAAGACAGACTCTCTGAACAAATAACTATTATTACTATTAATACTGAACAAATAACTATTAATAATATTAACTATTAATATACTTAATTGAATTGTTTGATATATACTTACCCGATATAACTAAATCTATTATTATGGCAAAACTCAAACTAATTTCGAGACATATTTTAAACCTTAACGAACTGATAAATATATTAATAAATATAACGTAAAATTTGAATCAGATGAAAGTATCTATATGAACTTTTATGGTTACAGCCATACTATAATGAAAGACAAATAATATTTTCAATCCAAATTCCTTAATTCCATCCGGCATTTCCATCTTTCCACATTATTAAAGCAATACCAATAAATAAAACCTATGCATTAGATTTTCCTGAACCCTATGTAATCCTTAACAAAAACATATATAAATTCATAACCAAACCTTGCAACAAAATAGAAGGAATTTATTATTGTGACAAACATTCAACCAGCAAAAGTAAAACTTCATGTATACCTCAAATTATCAATAATCAACCAGCTTTCTGTAACTTAACAAAAACTACATTCTACGAAGAAATCGAACAAATTTTACCAGAATATTTATATACAGCAACAGAAAACGAAATCACTATGACATCAACATGCTCACAACAGAAATCAGTAAACGGTAGTAAATTAATTTGCCACATACAAATTGTCACATACAACAAAACAACGAAAAATATACGGATGCAAGTATAATGACTACTCTAGAAGACAACATAATACTCCAACCATACAACGACATGAACATATTAGCAATAAACACCATCATCAAACTACCAGCACTAAGTAACTGGACACTAAAAACTAGCGAAGAAATTCAAATACTCCACAAAACAACATGGTCATCATAAAAATGCCATTGTCGGCACCTTCGTCACATTAACCGCACTAGTTTTTTTTTATATTTCAGTTAAAAAAATATTACATTGCAAGAAAATTAAAAATCAACCCATACAGATAGAGATGAACCATTCACAATCTAACTATGAAAATCAGCAACCACCAGCTGTCAAAAAACGTCGTTTTTGGACAACTCTTAAGAGGGAGGAGTTACATCCGCAGACTGCAACATAACATCAATAATTATGTCATTTGTATTTCTGTCATATGCATCTGTCAATGTCATATGACACAACCCTAGATAGTTATGTTAGTTATATTAGTTATACCATAATGCATGTTTCTTTATCAGTAATTTTATTAATAAGTTTTCCAATTATTAAACAACAAGATTCTCAGACATATTTTATTTCCAAAACATTTAAATATTTGAATTCCAGAAAATGATTAAATAACAAAAGATAATATTTTTCACAAAATGTAAACAGTAAATTCTTATAAATTTATTAAGATCAAAATATAATAAAATAAAACAAAATTTATCTTATCGAAATGCAATTTTGCATTTCTCATATTATTCTTTAAGTTACTAAAGAAAAATTGTTTTGAGAATCAAACAAACAAAATTATTTTTTATCGTGATGCATATTATTGCATCACCCAAATAATTATTGAAAGATATATTTTAGAAATAAGATTTTAGATTTATTGTGGCTTTTGAAGTGTTAACTTCTTTCTTTTAAAAATTAAATAAATTTTTTTAATAAAATTAAAATAAATAATTGTTTTTTTTAAAAGTATTATTAGAGTAGAATCTAATTCTCGCGAGAAATACTAAGGTAACATATATCCCTTACACATATAACCCTTACATATATGATACACTAGCTGGCTCGGTAAAAAAATGTTCGTAGCCCTGGAAAACAAACGACAGCAACTTTATTTATTTTTGAAGCTCCACCATTTTTTATAGGCAGCACGACTATGGTAATAGGTTAGAGCTTTTTCAACTGCGTAAGGGATTTTAAACCTGAATCGAATTATAAATTGTATTTGACTAATAGTTAAACATCAATTTCAAAATATTGTAAATTTCATTTGGAACGCATTGTTGCCATATGCACTCCATTCGGAAGTCCAAAAGTGCTTTTTAGATGCTAGGTATTTTTTTTCGGAGCACCATTTTAGATTTTTGTACTCTTAAATATTTGGCAGTCACACTTCTATTTTTTTTCTATGTCATTCCAAAGATAAAACAAATAAAAATATTGGTTTTTGTCGGAGTAACTAAACTTTTAGTTGGGGAATGTTATAGCGATCGTTTAACCCACTATAGTGGTTTAACCACTGTTTTGTTTTTCTCACCTTTGCATACAATGGCATTATGGATTCAACAAGCAGCAACAAGCATATATAATAGATCACAGAAAATCTATTCCTTCCAGCTATAGTTATACGTGTTTACGTGTACCAACTTTAAGGGTAAAAAGTACAAAAAAAAAAACGCATCGATTTTATGAGTTTTTTTATGCATTCGTAATTTTTTTATGGAATGTAACTCACCCTTCGTTAAGAATAAAATTCGCCTGAATTATGATAAAGTAGTAAATAATAAAAACTTTTTCATGCTGAACTTAGCTAACAAGTTAAACTGAGATACAGAAGCTTTGAAAGCTATATCAGATCCCCAGAAATATAACGTGCTGGCAAGCCAATCTTAAACTTAAAAAAAACTTCAATTATTGCACCCACATTCTGTAGCAACTAAATATTGCTTGTTCTACAAGTATTACAAAACATGAAATGAGACAAGAAACTTTTTACACTAAAACATCATGAATTTTGAACTTATAATTACTTACTATCTTTTTTTGTTTTGTATATAAAACGGTATAATTGCATTAAATAAAATAAATTTTTAAGTTCAATTATTTCTGCAATTATAATATAAACATGTTAGGTTAGTTTAGTTTTTATGTCAATTATCCCAACTAAACTAAACATGTTAATATACAAATCCTCAACATGTTTACGACATTCTTGTTTAATTAAATATTTTCTCTTACAAACCATAATTTCACATCTCGATGGTAAATGTGAATGTTTATCAACTGTAATCGATATGGTATTAGAAGGCACACAAATATGTACATCATACATACATCAGTATGTATGATGTACATATTTGTGGACACTATCAATATTATATCTGCAAGTTTCTTTATGGATTTGTTCATTTAGTGAACAGCAGGCTACAAATAAAAATTCCATAAAGTTGCAATTCATTGAAGGACGTTCATTTATCACTTGTTCTGAAATAATTATAATTTCAAAGAATTTATGGTATTTTTCCATGAATTTATGATTCACGGTATAACCTTTAGAAAAAAGTCTTTCGAGTTAATTATTTCTAAAAACTACTTTAATACCAAGATTTAGTTATTTATTAAAGTGTTGCGGTTTTTTCATTAACGTAAAGCTCGTCATCAAAGTGTTTTAGGATTTCTAGTTTTATTATGTGCTGCAGTGGTGAATCAATCTCATTTTTTGATAGCTAAAGAAACTGTAGATCTGAATACAACTATTTTGATGACTTTATTTCGAAAAATTGTTTCTGATAATCCTTGCTTCATAATTGGCATCTGAAGAGAAAAACTTTAACTTCGTTTTTTTCTTAAAAGATAAATAACATCTAATCCAAGATGATTATCAACCAAATTAAATTTAAACAAAGCTGCAGGGTTTTTAGAAAAATGTACAGATTTCAAAAAGCTTGATTAGAGAAAAACACATAGTTTTTAATAAGCTCGACAATAATATCTTTTTCAAATAAATACACGTAATCGCTTATAAAATATTAATTGCTTGGGTCTGAACGACTTACAAAGTATTATAATCTAGAGAAAATTTTCCAAATCTTTCTCTCACTTTTTTTGTGTTCTTGAAGTTTATTCTAAACAAAGTAAAAAGAGTTAATTTCGCAACATTTCATGTTAGTATGTTTACTTATTATAGCTGTTATAATTTTCCGTCAACGTAACGCATGCATATTGTTTTTACTTTCTTGTAGGTTTTCCTACAATTGTTCATTTGTTACACTACAAAATACCGCTACTTATTTTACATCAATTACAAATAAAATTATTTAGCTTCAGTATTATTAATTTATGATTCTTATTAGTTTTATTAGCCTATTATAACTTAGTCTACTAATTAAGTTAACTCATATTTTGTTGTTAGTCCTCTATAGTGGAGAGTGTCTCTCATCTGTATTTAGTTCAACATTTAACTAGTTAACTTTTAGTTAATTGGAAAACCCGAAAGCTGGTGGTTCACTTGAAACAGGAAGTCATTTTATACTTGCAATTACTTTGATCTGGTTGGAAAACAAAACATCTGCTGGTATAAAATAAATCTAGATAATCTAAGACTAACACTATAACTACGGTTAAAACCAAGTCACAAAACATCTATCCTGTTCTCTTAATTTCAATCAAACAGATCGAACATGCGTTATTAATTTGTATAATGATTAAGTAAAGCACTGGATTAGATCTCGGTGAGCGCGCCTTCCATTCCCAGTAATTTTTAAAATTAAATAACCATCAGCAGCCTGGTGTTCCAATTAAACGAAAGTCAATCAATATGGCTGATTTTTTAAAAATGTCTCTATATGTTTCACACATACAAAAATTCCAAATCAACTTCTAAACTAAACTAGGTCTTCAGGTATAACTCAACCAGTAACCGATTGTCTTATTCAAATTAATACAAATAAGGAACACTTCTGAATAACCGACGCCTGTGTAAGGAGAACTAATGAGTAATGACCCAACAGAATTCAGTTCAAAGTATTTTTGGTGGCAACTAGCATTTACAGTAATGAGTAATGACCAAAGCTTTTACCAAATATAATACTACTACTACTACTATCATTAACGATATCTAATGTTTGGAAATTATATGACCAACATCTATGCATAATTTGGTACCTTAGAGTATACAGAGATACAAAAATATTTGGTTCGTATTTGATTAGATTTTCTCTTCTTTAAATATTTCAAATTTATTTTTTAGGGCGTGCATGTAACTGAGTTTCTTCTTTACATGTACTGACATACATGCCCAAAAGGGCATGCCCAAAAAAAGCTTTTCTCATGCTGATTTAATTGCACCTTCATAGTCAGCGTTTAGTTTGTTTAGTCATAAACCTTTGTTGAGTAATGCTACAATTTCTGATCAGCTTGATTAATCTTCAGCACCAAAGAGATGTTGTCCAATTGAAAATCAATATATTGCTTCTATGATTTGTATATTTGAGAAATTTAAAATATGACTTATTCTAGAGGTGCAAATCTTTCGTTGTAGAACTGAAACCAATACTTTTTAACAGAGTAAAATTCGCTCAGAAATTTAAAAAAATGTCATTCATTACTTAAAAATTAAGATTGTTTATGATATCACTATTATATTCTTCCCATGTGCTTCGTCTTCCCCTTGCCAGATAGAGCATATCAGATGCAAATTCTGTTCCGTAACCTCAAAACACAAGTATATTCTCTTGGAATGAATTTAAAATTAATTATTTCAACCCAAATTTACTATTATCCAAATCTAATATGAAACCATGAATGAAAATAATAAAAGCTTTTACTAAAAAGATTTTTTTTCACCATTAAACAAGATTAACCTCAAAATTATTCAAATAAATTGAATAACACTACAACTACACATAACGCTAGTAAATCGATAATAAATTTGTACAGTTAAATTCTATTTTCAATTCATTACAAACAACATTAACATTAACATTATTTAATAATAGCACAAGAATCATTTGCATAATTACATATGTACTTGCAGATATTACAAACCATTTCTTGAGTTTTTTTTTAATTTTTACATTTAAACTTTTCATGACTCAATATTTTAATATTTAATTATTAACCTCTGCTTTTCTTTTTGAATAAGAAATTTACATAGCTGTTTTTTTTTGTCTGGTAATAAACAACATATGAAGTACACACTTCCAAAAAAATTGTTAACTCCGTTCATTTAATGATATAACTAATAATACAACATATATTCTGACAGACATTTTTAAGTTAAAAATGTTTTTGACTTAAAATACATGTATGGTGTATATGTATAGCTGACGTGCTTTTTTCGGGGGAATGGCACTGATTTGAGAATTTTGTGCAGCTTAGTTTTTCTCACCATCATAATTTTGTCAATACATTCGGTTTTATTATTTGAGGCTTTACCCTGAGTGTAATCGGAAATTGAAAATTTTCTCAAAAATCGTTTAATCAAATTGGGCTAAAATTAAACGAAAAAGTTTAAAGTGATATCTGCGTTCGATTTGACTTAAGTAACCTAATTACCTAAAAAATTATGTGCAATCTTTGCTGTTTTTTCAGTCAATTCAAGTATTTCAATCAAATTGAACGCACTTTATATAAACTGTTATGGTATTTTAAATATAGCCATTTCCAGTTATAAGGTAGAAAATTTGACAGCTAAACTCTTTTCTCCAGATAAATGGAAACATTAAATACATTTTGGCGCAAATGCTAGGTTTAGCTATAGTGGCTTGGCTTAAATAAAACGAAGGCTTAACTCGTATTTTCTGAATGTGCTAAAATTGAAAACAAATCTTTAAACAATAAGATCAATCTATTTTAAGATATTAGATGGATTAAATAATACTGCAAAATTAAGCATATTATTCATATAATTTTTTTAACGTACGGCAACTTTTGCAGTCTACTGTTTGTGCTTTTTGTACATTTATGTTGGTGTTAGTTTTTATAGAGAAACAAATTTTAAGTATAGTTTTCTGCTATTTAAATATAAGACCTTGGCCATATTAACATTTTATTTCTTTTATTAATTTAATTGAATTTTTTTAATGTTAAATGTAAAAACTGTAATGTTTGAGTTTTGGCAGAAAGTTTATATAATATAACAAAATATTTAGAGTGTGATAGATTGGTCCACAAAGGAAAGTTGCTTATGAATCATAGTGTAGTCAATATAACTTTTTATTTTTGAATTTCACTTTTAAAGGATTGATTAACTTTTTGAATGTATAAAAGGAAGCTCAAGGAAAATATTGGAAAATAAAATCAGCAATATAAATAGATATGCTATTTTCAGAAATTCAGTAGCAACAATCACAGAAGAAGCAAATATAATTAAAATTTTATTTTATTTCTTTACTTACCATAAAAGTAATTTGCTAGCATATTTAATAGTAGATAAAAACTAACCTAAAAGAAATAAAATAAAATGTTGATTAGAACAACGTTATAGTTTAAATTAGTAGAACAACGTTATAGTTTAAATTAGTAGTAATAATAATTTATTAATTTTGTAAAACGTTATACTTTTCTCGTTACTACTAATAAATCACTGACAGTAAATAAAAGGATTAACCAAAAAAAAGTGAGTGTGGTACTCAAAGAAGTTGCAATGCTCAGTTTTTGAATTATTGGCATAAAAGTGGTATTTTGAGTTAGTCCCTTTCCCTCCTCCTCCTAGTTTCCAATACAAATTTGAAAAATTGTACAGTGACAGAAAAAATCAGCAAATTTATAACAAAAGCGTAAAGTGTATAGTAAAGTGTCTAATAATTATATATTTATCCATTTTTAGGGATGGAGAGTAGGGAAGGGTGGAAAAATCATTTGAAAAAGTTTTAGAAAAATTGCTATATTTTATATAATCTTTTTAGTTATGGGGAAAAACACAATTAGTTAATTACCTCATAATGCTTCTCGTCCCGGGTTTACCTATATGAGCACATTATGTAAAAAACCACTCAGGTATGATGATGGTAACGTAAGAGAGAAATGGGTTATACCAGTCATTTTATATGTATTCTCATTTCGAATATGCGCCACTTATTTATTTGGGCATGTCATCGCCAAACCTCCCAGCAGCAGAAATCATTAAGATCGATGTTCAACGTAAACAACAGTATAGTATGACCAAGCAGGGTTTTCCGGACTCTCAAATACGGCTAAACGCTAGCCCATTAATGGTGAACAGTACTTGGCTATGGTTGTTGGGCCAGTACTAGAACCATTCATCGGCCGATCCATGGTTTACAGAAAAGAGGCAGTATATAAGTACATATCGCAAAGTAATTAATGTTAAAATACAAAAGTTATTGCCTAGCAATGAAATATCATTCAAATCGATTGGCACTGTTATCGATCCTGAGGAAGTTGTCAACTAAATCCAGTTGAATTCTTGAGTTCATTGAATTTAATTGCAATGCCATCACATAATTTGCGATTGAAGATTAGTTCACCAATCATTTTGCTTAGAATTTTAAATGCACCAAAGCTATGGTTACGTTACGCGATTGGTAATAAAAAGTCTTGGGAAATGTTCTTCAAGTTACCATTTTTAACAACATGTTGAAATTGTTGTTTTACAATGGATCCCAATGATCCCTTCAGACTCGCCGTTCCATTTAAACGTTTGCAATTTCCAATTTGATTGGCATTCGCAATGACTATTAATAAGCCACACGGCCAAACAATGTCAATTTGTGGGTTGGATCAAATTAAGATAAAATTAAAAAAAATTGTATTCCTGTATAATAATAAAATAGTAAAAAAATTTCTTTTGAATAAGTATAAAAATCGTTTAATAAACAAATAAAATTCAAACCATTCGATGCAGCCACTATTATTGATCGCAATGAATTGTGGGCAGAATGTCAATTAGGATTGACAATGACTGATCAAAAGTGATCAACAAATAAATTGTAGGTGATACGAAGTTCACCAAGGCTTCTGGTGTTTCTATAAAATTGTCCCCAATAAATCCACAAAGTGTCACTTTTTAGTGCGGTTTTGGAGCTGTGGCAATAATTAGAACATAATTATTCGCAAATGAGACTGATCAAGCAATGACTGTTACTATTGTACAATATCGTTACATGAAGACCGACTTAATTGAGGTTTCAACACAACGATGCAACAAAAACAAACTAATTACTGCATGGGACATTTATATTTCGACATAAGAATACGTATGTGACAGCAAAACCATGGTCATCATTTATTTGAAGTGCTGATTCATGATTCAATAAAAAGAATTACAATTTTAAAAACATGACTGTTTTGTATTAAACTAAGCTCTTGCGTACATTTTGGGACAACCTTTATTAACATTTTAACTTTCCTTTCATCAACTTAATGCTAAAGACATCTTAGCAATAGAATAGAACTTTTAAGGCGAAAATATACAATTTGAACAACGTTTTTAAAAACAACTAACAAAATATATAGGGGATCAAGGGGATCAAATATATAGGGGATCAAATCTCAACCCCTGAGATATCAAGACTTCAGTCTGGGTTAAGGATTTTGATATAGTTTTCGACAAAAACTTTTATGAGGGCATTGTTTTTAGTTTGGGCAACGATATATAGTAAACATAAAACTCTTTGTTATAAAGCACATGTATTTCTTTATCTCTGTATAGAAATTTATTACAAAACTAACACGTAAAAATATGTTGCCGAAAAATTATAACAGATCATAAATTAACATTACACCCAACTCTTTTTTTAAACGGTAGATGCGTTCCTAAGAAATGCGTTTAAAAAAAAATCGTTTAAAAAAATACATGAGACGTATGGTAAATTTGGGGATACGTTCCCCGAAATTAGAAAATCGTGTAAGTTGAAAAATCTCTCACAAAAATCCGTGCAAAAAAAATAAAAATAAAATCCATGTTACATATACATAAAACAAAAACAATTCATTTCTATTACAAAAAAAATAAAATTAGTGTACATACAGTTAAAATTCAATTCAAACACAACAAAAAAATTTAAATTAGAAATAAAAATTAATTTCCCAACTATTCATCGCTACTTAAAGCCAAGCGTGCACGTTTATTGCGAACTGGATTAAAAATGCTATCATCAGTAGATGTGTCAGATATGTCTAGCACAACTGTCGACCTTGATTCAAATGAAGAACTTTGTTCGTTATTAACGGGTTCTGTTGTTGCTAAAAAGTCTGTTATCAGTGGTTGTTTTTGTGGTTTCTCCAGTAGGTGATATAATTCTTGATACCCAGCAACACAGAATTTAAGATTACGTTGAAATTTTAATGCACGCTCCATGTCAGGATCGTGAGTAAGAAAATGTTGTTCCATATTTGTTGCAAATTTCAAGCCTTCGCGAATTAAATCAGCTGTTAACGGCTGAACTTCGAGTTTGTTCTTATCGACTTCTTTGTTATCATACACTGTCATAAATTCGATCAAATCGTCCTCATCCAAAGGGTTTTCTTGCATCAATTCTTCTATGTCTGCCGTTTGCAAGTTGTTAAATCCTTCGCCACCGATTGCATTTGATAGAGTTATAATTTCGGAACACACAACTGATTTTTGTACTACGAAACTTTCACTTTGGACGCATGTTGGCAAAATTTTTTTCCAACAAGCATTTAAGGTTGATTGGCGCAATTGTTGGATAGCTAAAGAAGCATGTGTAATACAATCCATGATCGTAAACTTTCTCCGTGCTTCCATAACAATTAAATTTCTTTCTTCCACTGAGTCTAAAATATATTTAAGCGTTTGTAGCTAAGCTTTATGTAGTACATTTTAAATGCTGCTATTATTCCCTGATCGAGTGGCTGAATCAGCGAGGTGGTATTAGGCGGCAAAAACAGTATTTGAATATTTTGATGATCCAGAATTTAATGACAGGGAGCATTATCAACGAGCAAAAGTATTTTGAATTCCAAACCCTTTTGTTCCATATATTTCTGGACCTCTGGAACAAAACAGTTGTTGAACCAATTTGTAAACAGATTAGCCGTCATCCATGCCTTTTTATTTGCCATATAATGAACCGGCAGTTGTTTAATGTTCTTACCTTTTAAAGCTCGTGGCATAAGAGATTTGTTAATTAACAGAGGCTTTAACATTTTATCACCAGAAGCATTACTACAAAACAAGAACGTCACCCGATCTTTGGCTGCTTTAAAACCACCAGCTGATTTTTCAGATTTTGCTATGTACGTTCTTTCAGGCATTTTTTTCCAGTATAATCCTGTTTCATCGGCATTTAATATTTGATCGGGAGTATAACCACCCTGCTCAATTATTTTTGAAAGTGTATCTGGGAAGCTTTTTGCAGCGTTTTCGTCCGCTGATGCTACTTCACCTTTCATTTTAACATTGTGAAATGAGTGTCTTTTTAGGAAACCTGTAAGCCATCCTTCACTTGCATTAAATGCTAGTTTTTTCGTTGTCTGAGAACTTGTTGATGGTTCCTGAAGTTGGTTATATATTCTGAGTGATTTCTCTTTTATAATTTTCCCAATAGGGATTCTTTTTTTCAGTAAATCTTCCATCCAGAATACCATATGTTTTTCCGTTTTCTCTAAAATAGGATTTCGACTGTAGGAAGAAGTTTTCGAACTAAGTTTAGATCCAGAAACTATTGACTGTCGAATAGAATTCTCATTATTTCTAATTGTTCTTATAGTCGCTTCGTTTAAACCAAAAGTTTTGCCAATGGATGTGGGACCTTCGCCTGTCTTTAGACAGTCTAAGATTTTTATTTTCGTTTCTAATGAAATTGCTTGTCTCTTCAAAATATGTTTTCGTTGTGTTTACTCATTTTATTAATACGGGTACTAAAAAAACGAAGCAAAAAATATTGCTTACACAACCTTTATAAACCGAAAAAATAACTTACCTTTTTTAATTATTAACTTATTTTAAATTATGAAAAACTAAAATAAACTGTAAATTTCACTGTAACTTTCAATTTCAATTAAACAAAACTTTAATTTCAAAATTAACTTTTAGAATTTTATTGAAATTGTTTATTGTATCCTACGAACTGAATACCTTAACACCAAATATTATACTGGCGAACAAAATTATGAGTGCAATTTAAAGGAAAAGGAGATAAAAAAGAGTAAATTTAAAATTCGGGTATTCCCATAACTGCAGAATATAAAGCAAACAAGCCATACAGTGAACCAAGTTAATCTATCATGAAGTGTTGGCGTATTTCCATATTTTGTAACATGGTATTTATTTTCTTTGAAAAAATCTGGTCAAATTGTTCCAAAAAACATTGCATTGTATTTGATTCAAAATGTAACCTAAAAATCCAAAATATATGTGGCTTGAATACCCACTGAGGCCGTGCAATATCATCTCGATCATGACAAGCCGCAAATTCCTTTTCTTATAGAAACATTAGTTTCGGAGACAAAACACCAGATCCCAAATATGAATCAACTCTTAAATTTGATTAAAATGTATGTGCGCATACACTCATGAGAGTGTTGCATATAACTCCTTGCAAGTTTTGTGCTACATGGTGATATCTACAAATCAATAGTACAAAAGGTTCGTCTACCTGAAATTTCTTTTTTCATAATAACTTTATACCGTTCCTCAAACACAAATAATCCCATTTTTTTTGTAAAAACTTTTGCTTTTTGTAATGGTGGTGATAAAAGTTTTTTCTAGATCTCTATCTCACATCTACGCCAGATATTACGCTTGTCGATGACTGTAAGGGTAGTATTGGAAATTCTCACAACTTTTTAATCACTTGAGTTATCAAAACTAATTTACAAAAAACTAGAGTTCCTAAACGCTGTAAAATGTTTCGCTTCTCAATAATGGACACCACACTGAAAGAAAAAGTTCATTTGGTTGGTATGGTGATTATTTGATCATGATGACATCACATGCGGTTGTTGTGTCGTCTCCGAAGTGTCTTCCAAGGTTTCCCTTCGATAGTTATTGTTTTTATACTGACCATGAAAAGGTTTCTCAATAATGAAACCCTGACAAAAATATTTGTTTTCGAATTGGCCCTTAGAAACTACCGTATAGATTATTTAATATTTGGATTTATAATAAAAATCCTGTAAATCGATTCCAACATCTAAAAGCCAACAGAATATAAAAACAGATAATTGAAAAAATATTGAAAATTGATGATTGAAAAAAGGAGAAATTTACAAAGGGAAAGCGATAAAACCCGTGATTGTGCCCACATCTAACTCAAGATGTTACAGAACTATTAAGTCTTAAATTCTGGTACCAAATCTTCTACCCTTCCTTTTATTGACTGTGGCTTAATTCTCACTGACCCAGCAAAAAAAAACTACATTCGTGGAACGCTATGATTTGAACTCAACTGTTTTGGAATCTCCTGAAGAAATCACGTTTTCAGCAGTTAATATGACAGAACTTCATTTCAAACCCCAAATTATTGAAACACAATTAAAAAGTTAAATATCAACAAAGCCTACTGTCTGGGGAACATTTCCCCTATTATTCTGAAAAAGATTCTAAAAATCTTGCATCAGCTCTTACCAAAATTTTCTTTAGATCCTATAAATTAGGTATTTTTCCTTCGTGCTGGAAGTTGCTGGCATGCCCAAAAAAGAGATAAAATGTAATATTTCAAATTATTGATTAAAAGTTTTGCTCTCAGACCTATCTAAAATATTTGAGGATTATATTAATACACATATCAAAATTTTTAAAAGGCAACTATTTAATATTGCCAATATAAAATTAAAAACCGATCTATTGAACTATGTAGCCCATCTTTGGAACAGCATACCTGAAAATGATGGTGAAACGTAGTTATCGCAGTAAACATCTCATACGCATTTCATTGAATCATGCATGCCAATCTAATCAATAAGCTCGTTGCGTATGAATATCACACCGCAGTCGTGAATTCTTATTCAAAATTTCCACTGACCGATTCCAAATTTCTTTCAGTATCTACGGATGGCTTTTCTTCTTCGTTTTTCCTCTCTATTTTCAATTAATATCAACGAACTTTTGAAATTTACAAGTAACCCAATAAATTGATTTGCAGATGATAGTACACTGCACAAGCCATTCTTTCCGTATGATCATTAAAATTGGCCAAACTTTTGTCATGTTGACTAGCGATTTTTCTAGGTCCTTGTTTACATTTATGGAAGCATCTCTGCATGCGGGATTTATTCGTTTGTGAATTTTATCATTTAAAGATATTCTTCAAAGGATAAAATGCACGAACGAATAAACCCCGCACGATCTCTCCGCTGCCATAAATGTAAACAAGGAACTAGAAAAATCACAGATCAGTACACTCATTGATTTTCCCAGATCGAACACCAAATTTGACAACGATATTTCAATTAGTCTAATGTGTGATTAAGAAATAAACAAATGTGAAACATTCGTTTATTGGGTGTCTCAATTTCTAACGACTTACTCTGGAAAGATCATACAATTGTGATGGCACAGACAAAGCGTACCAAGAAAATTTGGCCTCCTCAATAAAGGTCAAAAATATTTCACACCGTATCAATTACTATCAATTACTACGGACCATAGAGTTTGCGTGACAGGACAAGTTCCGTCTCGTGAAACCAGTCCATTAATATCTAATCTATCTATCTACTCAATACTTATAATTCCCTATATTCGCTCCTGTATAGAGCATTGTTGTCAAGTTTAGTGTTGTAAAAAAATAAATTAGGGCGTTGCATCCCTTCACATCTTGGCTTTTTTGGACCCTGTTCAAAACAATCTATACGAATTGTGGGAGATTAAAATTTAACATCAAATTTGGATTCCCTACAACGCCATCGCACTGTTGATGAACTCGTTGTTTTAATAAATGTCGTCACCAGCAGTGCTCGGATGAAATCGAATCCATCATGCCTCAATCATATTCTTTTCCCCTATTCAAACAACCAGGTTGTTGAAATCAGTCACTGTTATAGTCAACACCTCAGAACTCATTTTGTTGTGCAACCTATAGACTTAAGAGGTATTTATGTGTCTTTGCAACACATATTGTAGTTTCTATTACTCAACAGTTTTTATTAAAAAACAGTCACCCACACATGTCTGGCCATAAATCGACGGTCTTCTGATTACACTGTCAAAAATAGTTTAAAAATTTGGGATTCGTGCAAGAACAAAACATTTGTGCAAAACTTATATTTGGTGAACCGTGTTATTTCAAAGACGTTTAAGAAAATCGTTTAAAAAACGAGTTGGGTGTATTTTGTGAACCGTGTTATTTCAAAATCGTTTAAAACAAAACGTTTAAAAAACGAGTTGGGTATATTTTGTGAACCGTGTTATTTCAAATTCGTTTAAAAAAAGACTGTTTAAAAAAGAGTTGGGTGTATTTAGTGAAAAGATGATACACTCAGCAAACTACTCAAAAACTTCTCCATTTAGCGTTTCGAGAAAATATTACAAAATTAAAAATTCATATTTCTTTCAAAACTTTAAAAATGTTCTAAAAATTATTATAAAATCAAAAATTTAAAATTTTTTGAACATTCTAAAAATATTCCAAAAATTAATACAAAATCAAAGATCAAAACTTTTATCAAAATTCTAAATATTGCAGAAATTATAACAACATAAAAAATTGAAACTTTTTCCAATATTCTTAAAATATTTCAAAAATTATAACAAAATCAAAAATACAAACTTTTTTCAAAATTCCAAAAATTATAACAAAATCAAAAATTTCCATGTTCAATTTCATGTTCGATTACATTTCATGTCATGCAAATAATTAATTTCATTGTATCCAAAAAATTGGGTGTAAAAAAATGAAAATCATTCTTTTGACACACCAATATTTCTTTGACAAACTTGTAATGCAATAATTTAGTTTTTGGTCTCACACACCAATCCGACCTTAAAGATTTCTCCAAACTCAATGCTCCTACTCATAATCACTTTAAGTGAAGTGTTTTAAGCAAACATATGCAATTTGCCTTGTTTTGACACACTTGACAATTTTTTTGACACACTTCCGGTACAGTTATCGAACACATATTTCAGCTCCTACCATTGAGTATACCTTTCGGCTCTTACCATCGAGTATAAATAAAATTTTTTGAAATCAATCCAGCGGTTTTCTAGATTTCGTCGGTTGTGACGACCGACCAGCAGGCAGCCAGACACACATTTTTTCGCTTTTTTAGAATCAGTGGGTCCTAAAACGTCACGAAATGCCAAAAAAGTAGGGGTAAGAATTTAACATTGATCTCCAGAATGTTATACTTAGGTCTTTTAGACCGAAATAATAGTTGTATTTTATTTGCCCAATCGGAATTCGCATTGAACTGTCAAAACGCAATTTTCAAATGAAATGAACCAGAAAATTTGATTTGAATATAAAGTGTTTTCTGAAGGTTGGTAGTACTTGTTCAGAAAGTAAATAATAGATATAAAAATCAGCAAAATTATTTATTTAATTTTTTATTATCGTTATAATTTTATAGTTCTGCATGTTAATATACTTATATTACTTATACTTAGAATTATTATGCTCACATTCTTATTTATAAATACTAAAGTCAAACAGTCAAAACTTCAAAGTTTTGAAATTCTGACAACTTTTAGAAATAAAAAATGATGGATAGCGAATTACGTGTTAAATACGCAAACTAAAATACAATTCTGACTTTTCAAAACCAACTATTTTGTCAGATTTGGATTTGGATACATGAAATTGTTAGTGTAATTCGGCAAATAAAATACGGTTATATCGAGAATTGAAGAATAACTTTTTTACTATACGATTACTATTTTTACAAAGAATTTGCGTTTTAAATTGTCGCTTTTATTTTTATCAATAATTGATTTATTTATTGTCAGAAAGGCTGATTTGTTTTATTTTCAGGGAAGAACATTTTTAAATTCTTACTTCTATTGATTACTAAAATTAGTGACTCAAAATCACGTATAAAAAGTATTGAAAATCAAAAAACTGTACAGTTTTGTTCTGCAGTGTAAGCTGTTTCCCTCCAAAATTTACTTAAATTCAATACATTTATTAGTTCTATTGCATTTATTACTAGCTATTTATTACATTTACTTAATACATTTATTGAATAATGCCCCTCTTAAATTAGGACATAGCAAAGAAGAATGTAAATGCAATACTGAGCAACTACTTGTCCTTTAAGAAGTGTTTTTACTCGATCATGGTTTATTCGAGGTTCCAATTGAATTTGTTTTCATCTTTAGATTTTTTTGCTCACCTTATTTATGGTCATGAAATCTAATATAACTAACATATTGCGATTATTTTAAAACTGTAATATCTAAATTGATAAACGATCGAACAATTCCGAATTTTTTTTATCGATTAAGTAATTGCGAGACTGTAATCCATACAGCCCTTGTGCTGACGAATAATAAACCCATAATACGGCAGAAGCAAGAATTTGTTTTCTATTGTTAAGTTGAACATTTACTAAATGGCATTCTATATATTGTCATTCTTTCGTAATACTTGTTTACATTTGCACTGTTACAAGAGATTAATTAGTAAATTGTAAAATTACGGAGAGAAAAGTGATAACAAATATCACGCATGCTTGGCTATCTTTTTAAAGTCACATCGGCGACCGAATAAAATAAGATGAATTCACTTAAATAACTTAATTTATTGGCTTTATTTATTTGTATGCTCGCAAATCCAAAACACTAAAAATTTTGTTTACAAAATCTATTAATTTTCTAACCTTGATATTATTTTCAAATTAAATAACGATGGTAAAAATATTTATAACAGTAACTAAACTATATAAAATAAAATTTCCGCTATGCACATAAAAATTATTAACAATATTTTGACCCGCTTTCTTGAATATTAAATTTATTTTTCTACGATAGTATATGATAAATCTATTTCGAGGCAGGTTTAATTAACCCCATGTGTTATTTACCTTTTTCTCTCTAATAAAAAATAAATTTTCGCTTATTAACAAATTGTAGTTGCTATGACATTTTCATGTAAAAAATGCCAAAAAAGTGGGGGTAAGAATTTAACATTGATCTCCAGAATGTAATACTTAGGTCTAATAAGGGGGTCTTAAGGGCTTAAAATCAGTCTAAAAAATAACATTTCCTATGCAAGATTTGCGTTCGTGAACTTACTGCACTCGCTGCCAGCGCGATTCTTGAACAAATGTCAAATGTGCCTCACGCTAAAAACAATGTTTTCACCTCTTGTAGCAAAATATACTATTATTAAACTAACGTATTCGTAAAAAGTAAAACACATTTTAGTAATTGGTATTGTATTGTAATTCATAACAGTCTTGTTACTATTTGTCTTCATAGTTAGTGGCGATCAGTTTTTAAAAGTCGTAGACCCGTATTAGATTTTATAAGTTCTTGAACAGAAATTTTCTGTTTAAGTTGCCAATATTTTTAGTGGTCCATTTTTTAGAAGGTACAATATTGGTGAGAGTAAAACGTGTTTCTCCAATTATATTTATCGGTTAATTTATCGGACGATTATCGTTTTTTTCGTTAGTTTTACAGAGCTACGATGTGAGACGCTTAAGAAAATATATTCTTTTACCGAGTCAAGAAGGTTATCACACGATAGCGCAAGAATGGTATCACATGAAATATTTCAGTATTCCTTAAAAATTTATTTTAGAATTTTACACCCTACCGTATTTTGTATAATTTGAAGAATGGCGTTTTTTATGTCTTCTTTCCTCGCCCAGTTTCGAACCTAATTAATCCTAAAGATCGAAAAACTTAAAACCAAATTGATTGAAAAGTGAGTTATAATGAAAAACATAGCAAAGTGCGGCTCATAAAAATATTTATTAAAGGGGTGGGAGTAAAAAGAGGTTAAAATAAGATTTAAAACCCAGTCAAGTGAGATGTTATTTGAAAGAGCTTTTAATTTCAGTAACAGCGTAATTTTTCTTACTATTTTGCACTGCACAGTTTTAGAATTATTGACAAAAAAGTACAATTTTAAGTTGATACCCCCAAATTATATTTGTTTATTTTAAGGGGATGGAAGTGGGTAAGGTGAAAAAGGTTTTTTTTAACATATCTCTTCCCTTCTGCGTGATGAAACGTTGCATTTTCTCCTTCAAACCAAAAAGAGTAGTACGGCAGACGAAGTTCCATCTACGTAACGTTCCATCTACAAAACGTAGTTTCATCTACCCCCTATAACTTCTTTATAACTCAGCATCATCACAATTAATAAAGCATCATCACAATTACCTGAGGACAGTTTTTGATACCGCTCACTAATGTTGTGTTGCAAATGGCTTTAGTGATCTCCGAACCAGTTCATTAGGATTATGTAAAAGATTATCGCTTATTACTCCAAGCATCCAACCAATTTATCGTTAACCAAGCCAACCTAAAAAACTGTTTCGATTTACGAATGTGATATTTTTAAACGTTATCGTCATCAAAAAGAATGTTGACCAAACTTTTACATCGACGGCGGTTTAGCTCTTAGCCAATTTCTTCCCTTTAGAAATTTACGTGTATAGGTACATTTTCGAAAAGTTGGGAGTAAGCGAAGAAAACGTGTAATTGCAATTCTAAACAACATTGCCAATAAATTTTGTTATTAATAAGTCAAAAGAAAATATGATTTTTCCACAATAGCAAATGAAAATAGTCACCAGACCCTCGACGGTTTCATTTGAGGATTACCACATATTATATGCTTCGTGAGGCGCCTGTCTTTGACGAGTCCGACTAATTTTGTATCTGACATTTTTCTCCACTCACTCTCGTGAACACAGTTTCACTCACGAAAAAGCAGATTTTTCATCTCTTTTAGCAAAATGTAGTATTTTTTTGATTTGTTGATAATAAACTTTATGTTCAAGACTGTTTTGAATTGTAATGAAACGTTTTCTGCGCTGCCTCCCAAATTTTTGAAAGCAGTTACGCGTAAATGCTTTGTAGCCATCGTTATTTTACCCACAAATGAATTTTAAAACACATTTAACATCCTAGTTATCATGGCGGAAAGTTGTACTCTACGCCAGTAAAATAAACGGCCCATTGCTATTAAATAATCATGATATTAGAAGAACCTTACCAATGAATTATTGTATGATGTTTATATTGAAAATTATGTCATTTTAATTTTTTGTTTTCAAATTTCAAAATTTGTAACGATGTTTATAAAATTAAAAAACTGATTTATTTTACAATTAAGTTCTTCAGTTTGGTGTAAACCATTGCACATACACTCAGGTTGAAATGAAGATTACGCTCATGGTTCAATAAAAGTCCTCGCTTCGCGAACTATACTTTTAGTTTCATATTTCAGTAAAGGTCTGATTATCGGGTATTCAATTAATAAACCCAAACAACACAGTTAACTGGAATTTTAAATTTTATAATTTTTTTCTGTTACACAACAGAAATTACTTTCCTCTTTGGCGAGTGTATGTGCTAGCTAACACCAAATTTAAGTTTTACAAGACATTGATTAGGCCTAGTGAAAGTGAAACAATGATTTTTCTGTTAGCTGCAGAGTACTGAATGCACTCCTTCATCATGAAAAAAAGTGTGAACAGTCAGCAGTTGTATGATAGACCCCCTCCACATTGATCAATGTGTTCAAAAGATGATAATTATCTTCTCATGATAATTATCTTCTAATTGGAACCTTTTCCATAAGTTTCATCATAATCACTTCATTATTTGTGCATATAGTGAAAAAACTTCAAAATATTACAAAAAAAATTTTTTACCGGTAGTAAAAAACCGGAAGTTGGGATGAACTGTTGTAAACCGTACTAAATGCTTATGTACCAAGTTTCATCTAATTCGATTATCAGGTACAGATGTTATTGAGCTTTCAAAAAAACAGGTGCTCAGGGGACCCCCCACCACTTTGTTCATAATCGCTCAAAAATCAATCAGTTCCTTGCCATACATATTTGCATCTTTTCCCAAAGTTTCATCAAAATTCATTCACGAACGAATGTTGTATGCTCCCAACAAACATAAAAAACATCCACCTGTTGTATGATGGACCCCCAACCCTTTATCCAATCCATAACTCCAAAAAGCTGATAAAAGCTTTCTCATGTTACTTGAAAGCTTTTACCAACGTTTCATGACAATCGATCGGTAATTGTAGGCTACAGTAGGGATAAACACCTGAAAAAAACTTTTAACCGGAAGTGACAAACCGGAAGTTGGTATGCAGAAATATTGGAAGGTATCATCTATGGGTTGTTGTGCAAGTGCAACATATTGTTATTTCTGTAACACAACACTTTTTATTAAAAAAATAAAGTGCGTAACCTTTACATGCTGTTGAAGTAAAACTTCTTTGGCCACTGCAGTAGGTATTACTAAAAATATTAAATATAAAATAAATTGATATGTCATATTGAAATTTAGAGTTTCTTTCTAATATTCTTGATAATATAATTTACAACAATGTGTAATAAAAAGCCATATTTACATGTTTTACAAAGTCTTGCAACGTATTACAAATTAAATTTCACGATGAATGCATGTCCACTTAATTTAACAATTGGTACAACAATTGATGCATTTTTCAATAAATTTAGCAAATTTGTCATAAACCTATAATTTCATATTTCAATTATGCTAATAATTGAATTGACTTTGTAATACATTATGTAAATATTGCTTTTTACTACACATGCTGTAAATTATATTATCAAGAAATGCAACTCTAAATTGCAATATGACATATTTATTTTATACAGGATTTGCACTTGAAATTCGTCCTTTTGCAAGTCAAATTTGCCGTTTTGCAACTCAAATTCAACCTTTTGCAAATCAAATTCGCTCTTTTGCAAATCAAATTCAACCTTTTGCAAATTAAATTCGACCAGTATTTAAAAAATTATTTGAATATTTTTTTTTAATGAATGTACATATTAGGAGTATAAAGAAATATTATTTTATTGTTTGCGAATTTAAAATGAACAAAATAATGTACATATCATAAACATATAACAACAAAATTCACATTTAATTTAATAAATTAAAATTTCAAATTAACAAAATAATTGATTTCGCCCGCTTCGTGACAAGACCTTGTATCTACAAAAACTACATTTTCCAGGAGACAAAAAAAACTGTGCACCGTGATAACGATTGAAAATTTTCATAAAATTAAAATGAAGATTCTTTATAGATAATCTTATACAACGTATCAATAACTATTTTTGTTAGTTATCTTGATGGTAAAATTTTTAATGTACTTAGGATAATTTGAGTCAAATTTTTTATGTAGGTAGGCAATCAGATGCAGTTTTACTTTTACGTATTAGTTAATATGTATAGGTGAGCCTGCATTATAGCTATATTTCTACATCAAAAACTCATTTTCGCAAAAAACGCAGATAGGAGTTCTTGTCACGAAGCGGGCGATATAACAACAATACGATAGCAGTTTAAAAGTATGAAGTAAATATTTGGTAATGTTAAATTGTATATTTAATTATAATGGTTCTCCGGCAGCAGCTGTTGGCAAATGCATGCACATATGTGAGAAGTAATTGTTGCAATCTGTCTTGTTGAATTCCGGCAACCAACTTGTATAGAAGCACATTTCAATGTGATGCGCAATTGCTTCAATCCATTCTTAATAGTCCTTATGCTTAATTCAACATGTTTAGTTTCCAAAATCTTCTGACGAATTTTCTTTAGATTAATATATCGATTTTCTTCAATTAATTGTTCAATTTTTATTAATATATCAGCAGTTAATTTAAAATTTCTTCTGCCACCGCGTTTTTTTTTCGGTTTTTTGCCAGAGTACTTGAAGAGAAAGTTGGTTTACTCATCTGATGTTCACAATTATCAACTGAGGAATAGAAATGATTTTCGATTAAATTTATTTTCAAATGAAAAATCCAAAAACATGCTGATGTACAACGGGCTGAAATTATTTAATGAACTGCCAAAAGAATTGAAGAAACTGTCAAACTTTAACATTTTTAAAGTTAATCTGTTAACTTAAGTTAAAGAAAACTTTTGAAATGTAATCTAGTGATTTAACTTATGTATTTTCTCAAATGGCTACTAAACTAAATAAACAAATTATTATTATTATATTATTATTATTAAAATCACAGCACCATTATTGTGGTAAAGTTTTATTGACAAATTTAGCTGTGCCTTTTTTATACAATTTCAGGCGCTTCACTCATTGATTTCCCATCTTCATAACATTTTATTAAAATGTTTTTACTATCTATCTATAGTGATACACTTGTACGAAGATGGGCGATTACGGTGAACTACAGAACCGATAGAACGGTTTTGAGATGATGATGAACTAATTTGCATTCTCTGTCGTGGATTTATAGTACGTGGAACAATCTTATCGTTTGACTCAGAGGAAGCTGAATTTCTTCTAATCATTTTTGGGTTCGTTTATCGTAAATTTTAAATACATTTAAGTTATTTAAAATGAAAACTTATAACTTTTAAGAAGTAATGAATTTTGAATATGCTTCAAAATTAAAAAAATATTCCAAATCATTTTTTTTAATACTGGTCGAATTTGATTTGCAAAAGGTTGAATTTGATTTGCAAAAGGTTGAATTTGAGTTGCAAAAGGGCGAATTTGATTTGCAAAAGGACGAATTTGATTTGCAAAAGGTCGACTTTGAAGTGCAAACCTTCTATATTTCATCTTTTTATTAATACATGCCACAGTAGCCAAAGAATTTTATTTCAACCGCGTGCAAGGATTACACGCACTAATTTTTCTATTTAAAAAAACAAATTTAATCAACACAAATATTTTTTTCCCGCCCGGTAAAGCCCAGGGTGCAAACTCTAAACACCATGACCACTATGACCACCGTGACCACCAATACCACCACGACCACCATGATCACCATGACCGCCATGACTAATATGACCATCATGACCACCGTGAACACCATGACCACCGTGACCATCATAATTACCATGACCACCATGACCACCATGTCCACCATGACCACCATGAACACCATGACCACCGTGACCACCATTACCACCGTGACCACCATAACAACCATGACTATTATAACCACCATGACCACCATGACCACCGTGGACACCATGACCACCATGACCAACTTGACCACCATTACCATTATGACCCCCCTGACCACCATGACCATCTTGACCACCATGACCACCATGACCGCCATGACCATCATGACCACCGTGAACACCCTGACGACCATGCCCACCGTGACCACCATAACCACCATGACCACTATAACCACCATGACCACCATGACCACTCTGACCACCATGACCACCTTGACCACCATGACCACCATGAACACCATGACCACCATGAACACCATGACTACCATGACCACCATGACCACCGTGAACACCGTGATCACCATTAGCCCTATGACCACCATGACCACCATGACCACTATTACCACCATGACTACCATGACAACCATGACCATCATGGCCACCATGACCACAATGACCACCATGACCACACCATGACCACCATCTACAATCGACACATCCAACTCATAGAACATTTAGTACGAGACTAAATAAGTGAATAAAAAATATAATAACAAATGAACAAATGAATGACTTGAAATTAAAATATGTGTCATAATCGCATTGTATCGTACAATTGCCGAATATTATATTCGTTTTTTATACTTCCGTTGCAAAATTCTCAAAGAAGTTTTACTTCAAAAAATAAAATTCAAAATAAATTCGATGACACCGTGTCGTATTATAGTCGAATTAAAAAACACCTTAGATCAGTGTAAATATACACAGTGGTTATTTAAAAACATAGTGCGCAGCGCAAGCTTAAATTACACCGGTTGAATAACATGTTTATATATTTACTGCGGTGCAAATATCGTAATGAATGCATCAACCATGTCATAGGCGCAACAATATTTAATATGTATTATTTCAACAATGTTTGGCGAAACTTATATGTTTTGGTTAAGGCAATTCTGTATGGGGTGATTTTCCTATAAATACCAATCGTACGAAAATTATAATTAAGAGATAGCTACGTGATACGCGTATATTTGATATTATATTCGGTAATTGACCACCTTGAACCATCGATCTGCCGTTTGCTTTATGTGGAGATCCACACCAAGACGCTACATTTCATATCTTGTTTAGAAAATAATTGTGTACGCAGATCGGTTCCAATTACTGAATTATATTGAAAACTCGACTGAGGTGGCAACAAAACGCGTCAATTTTCGTAATACATCGCTATAATACCGACCAATTGCACCAAAACGTTAAATTTTGCCTCTCGTCATTATATTTTCAATATACTTTCTTTAAAGTTCTTAGCCAATAGCCATTATCGGTAAACCTAAATATTTGTATTTTAGTTTAGTCGTAGCAAAGACTATGTACAATAGAGACACACCCACGGAGAGCTGGAGTGGTGATAGAAAGGCAAAAAAACACTGGGTGAAGCGTGAAAAATCTTGTTTTTTAAGTCTTTTTCTGCAAAAGAGAGCCACAACACAGACATAAATCTGTTTGCTGTTATTTTTCAAGTGAGTTGAGTATAGTAAAACTGCAAAGCAATTATAGTGATTCTGTTGATGAAACACTCAGCGTAAAGAAAATATTTTTCTGGAAAATATTTTATACTTTGAATATTGCATTTTCTACTCCAGCATCTGATGTTTGTGTAACTTGTTTCATACTAAAAACAAAATGAGAGAAAGATGAAATGACGAAACCAGAATACAGAACTCAGCACAGAGTACGTAAATTAAAAGCAAACACATTTTATTAATCGCTTAAAACAGATGTATCAAAATCACTAACACTGTGCTTTGACCCCCAACAGGTACAGCCGTTACCTAAATGTACAATAGGGGATGAGTTTTATTTAAGACAACTAAGTTTTTAAACAATGTGTGTGACAGCAAGGAATACTAAAAAGTCTACATTTTACCAGTGGGGTAGAACCAAAATAGCAGTGGAGGTCAAAACAAAAATCAACATTTACTTCAAAGGTTGGTGCTTTGGCTCCTACACAAAGCACCATCATCACTGCAAAATATTGAACTATATTTCCCAGTTAAAGGAGAAAGTAAGTAAGCCGATAAGAAGGCCGATTGAGTCTATATTCGGAGTGCAAAATACTTAAGAAAAAGAAAGCATTGCAAATAAAGATCACTTCTATGAAATTTATTCAAACATGGCAATGACTTTAGGAAATGGTTTGCATTTGTTAGTTGTCCAGACATTAAGTCAACTATTAAAACCGATAAATGGCATACAAAACTTGGAGCGTATGTTTATTAAAACATCTAGAAATCACCGGTAATGCTTGCTAAACTCATATGGAAATTTTATATATATAAAAGTAATGAACAGTACATATTCTGTTTAAAGAGGGAGAAACTGTTCAACTGTTCCGTCCAACAACAATGGCAATGATTGCCTTAGAGAATAGGGTTCTATAATGAGAAAGACAGATATATAACTATTCTTCAATTATACAGTAGTGATAATTTATATATATTCAAAAACTGTATTTAAGATCATTAAGACCAACATATAAATACATTTTAAGTTTTTACTGTCTACCTACCCAAAGCTAAATCATAAATCTCCTAAATCAGTTCAAGTTAACGAAATTCAGTTCCAGTTCATAGTTGATAAGAGTAATAGTTTATAATATTTTATATTATTTAATTTATTTATAATATTTTCAAATTTCCATAATTTTTATTCACTTTTGATAACAATAATTCTAGACACCAAAATGAAATTGGTGTTCAAAAAACAATTAAAGTTTTACGCATTTTTTGTGACAAATAATAAACTTACCAAACAACAAAATTGAATTTATAATGCAGGAAACGATTTAAGAAGAAACTAAACAACTAATAATAAATTAAAATACTTAAATATGTAGATGATTTAAATGCCTAATAACAAGTATGTAGTCATAATCAGAGCTTTTAAATTTTAGCTTTTCCAATGCGTAATTCCTTACGAATTTTTGGTTTATTAAATAAATTAGGGAATTTTTGATTGTGATAAACTAAATTCGGAGGCGAGATGGACAAGTGAATAAGATTACAAGACATAAGTCATAACAAGAAGTGAGCCAATACAATTTTACTATCCTTATAATAAATTAATAATGAAAAGGCTTTCGATAAAGCCACTTTTGAAGAGCAGAGAGGCATGAAGTGAATAAAATACTCCTAAGTTGGATACAACGGGCGTTGCAAAACCGATGTATGCTTTTCACATCAAATTCCAGGTAGGTACAAAGCGAGGATATTCCTAAGGGTCGAACTATCATCCCTGCTCTGAAACATGATGGTGAACCAGCACCTAAGCGAATTAAGTGAAAGAAGAAAGATAAACAAATAGTTACCGCTATGACGATGATGTTATTATTTATTCAAAAGGAGACATCATGAGGCATCTCTTCAGAAATACGTTGTGGATATTACCAAGAATTGGTGCTGGAAGAATGGTCTGTAAAGCCTGGGCTTTAATATAGAATTAAAATAGATTCTATATCTATTTATCCAAGGGATTACTTTAAATGTTACTCGAATGTACGGTTATGCGCGGTCTCTACCCAGGAAAACTCTCTAAAAGGAATTATTTAGTTGGTCATAGGGACCATTTTCTAGATTTCATAAATTGATGTATATATTTTTATACGAAATGAAAGGCAAATTTAAAAGGCAAATTCAAAAAAATTTAAAATATAAGAAAACTTAACTTAATAATGGTTGAAAGATGTCTTGAAAGAAAAGTTCCAGCGTCCAGAAATTCAGGAAGTCGTATCAAAACATCCAGAAAATCATATACATGTACGTTTTTGTTTCCCCTTCTTCCTGATTCAACAATTGACAAAAGTTTTACTTTTGTCGGAGCGTCAGGCAAAGTATATAATCTGATGGACCCAGGTATCAGTATTCATATTTATACAGAAAACACATTTCTTCTCTTAACTCTCGACTTCAAAATCACGCTTTTTCAAATTTTTTTCTTTTGTTTAATTTGCTGGTAACGAAATTTCAAAATTTTTTTCACTGTTTGGATCAAAACCAGAGCAATCAAAACTGTATTTAATTGATTATAATCGATTGAAAGATTCTATTTTATTGTTTTTGTTTTTTTTTTATTTGAAATTCTTTTTTTTTGTTCTGTTTTCTTTCTTTAATTTTTTTACAAACCACATTACCACATAAAACTATAATTTTTCTTTTCCATTTTTCTAACAGTTAAATTTTTCTTTTATTCATTTTTTTTGAGCTAATATTACAATATTCAAAAAAATGATGGATCTCAAAGATCGACTACACTAAAAATGAGTCTCGAATTCTTTTTATTATCAGAATATATTTTTTTTTAAATAGCTAACACCAACTGATTCCATTAATTAGGTAAATTTATCTTAAAAAAAATCACATCTCAAAAATGAGTTTAATTATTATTATTCAAAAACAAATAGATCACGGAAATCGATATATCTATCTCAAAAGCGTACTGATTATAAGCAGATATTCATACGAACTCTATCAATTTTTAGTTTTATCGCGGCTTTAAGAAATTTATAATTTTCTTTCTTGAATATGAAAACACGAACCGAAAATTGATTTATTTAATTATTTTTTTTTTAATTTGAAATCCAAAAACCAACTGAATCTTTTTCCAAAAAAATCTCATCCTACAATAATAATTTTTGCTAATGATCTAAGCGAGACAAAAGTAGGTTCATTGCAATTCCGTCTCTTTCGTTCGTTGTATTAAAAAAATATGAAGAACAAGTTTTTGTTGATGCTTTGAAACATTCGTTATATGAAAACAAATGTAAGAGGAGAGATCTAATGTTCTTGTTTCATTTTTTTCCTATTTAAATATTGTAACAGAAAAAAAAATTCACAAAGGAAAAGTCATTTATGGTCCAAATACATGTGCAACATTCTGCATGCAGCGAAATTAGAACATGTGTTATATGAGAGCAATTACATGTAAATTCTGCATGCAGAATTCAGAATTCAGAGAAGGTAGTGCAGAAAATTCAATCTTTTTGTTCAATGCTATAAGTGCTCTTCAACCACCAGTTTTGTTAGTCAATTGCTGGTTTCTATCCTTTCTCACAACCACATATCTTCATCGAATGCTTCATTTGAATTAATAGTATCATTTAACCATGTTTCAGTTAAGCAAACCAGATCGAAATTAATTAGTCGAACCGCTAATTTAAATTCGTTCAATTTGGTTTTCAAGCCTCTTGAGTTTTGATAATATAATTTGATGAAAGTTGACGTGATGAGATAAGACATTAAAATTTTTAGAGTTTATAGACGACATATATGATGGATGTTGAGTTTGATTAGCGTTCACGATTTGACCGTTGCTTGAATGTATCAACCCGTTGTCCCAGAAATCTTAAATGTATCAAAAGCTGTCCCAGAAAATTAACAAAAAAATACATCGTATGCTGAACATTAGATAAAGCTCAACTATGTTTTTAAGAGCATGATTACTTGTGTCAGTCTGCCATTGCTTTTATGTTTTCACAAATCAATGGATAATATATTATTGAAATTTATTTATACTCTGTACTTTTATACTCGCACATATTAAAAAACAAAAGTATTTATATCAAAAAGACTAATCTAAAACTTGGTTAGTGAAAGTATTTTTTGGTTCCACTTAGGTAGATTGCATAAAAATTATTGGGCAATAAGTAGAGTAATAACAATATTTAAATTAATTTAAAATAAATATTTAACAGCTATTTGTGTTTATAAAATTATAAGGCAGTCAGAAACTAAAGAAAAAATTACAATAATTTAAGAACTGATAGAGAAATCTTATAAGTTAGTGTCAATTGTCAGTGTTCGTTGTGCTAAACCATCTTCACCAAATTAAATAAAATCATTTATTCGTAAAATTTTGATGATCGATTTTGAAAATACTGTTACCGTTTTGCTACTTTCTACAAATGAATATGTTCGAAATTTTATAACATGGTATTATATTGATTTGAAATATTTACATTTCATTTTCATCATACTCTTAAGTAAATATTGGTATTAGTATTTTTATTTTAGACCTAAGCACAAAAATAACCTAAAAAAATTAATGTTGTTAAAAAAATACAAGCAAATAACATTAATGAATTACTGAATGAAAAAAAGGTTGCGCAACAATTATAAGCAAAGTTAGTTGAAAACATATTATGTACTCTATATGCATCCTTAAACAGTTGATAAAAAACTAAAGAAGACATTGTGTTTTACTTACAGCGTTGTCCAACGTGTGGTCAGTGGTGTACTTCGCGGTTTGATACAATGTACAGAATAAAAGGAGCAATATTTTCAATCTTGTATTCTAAAGAAGTTCTGTTATATGCAGCCAATTTTTCATGCAGTAAATAGTTTTCTAAAAACGCGTAGCCAGACCAAAAATGAACATCTTATTGGTTATAGGAGTGCAATTTTAGAAGTTGTGCTAAGAGTTCCCCTAATGTAGAATCGTAAAAACTGCGCATTTATACATACAAAAATAAATCACCATCTATAATAATAACCTTAATCTTAATTATCTACACACCTCCTACGTACTATGAGAACTGAAAATTTATCAAATAATAACTCCAACAAGATTGAGATTGTCGAAAAAAACATACCATGATGGACGAAAATTGAACTTAAACTAGAAAAAGAGTCGGTTAAGTCAAAGTCGACCAAAAACGAAAAACTATGACTTTTATCTCTTGTAACAACAAAATATACTATTTTCATTTCAATATTTTGCAGATTCAATTTCTTTTGGTTTATATTAGACTATCCATGTTTTTTCTAAAATATCGAATCCCCGCCAAATATTTTGTAAAATATGTATTTAAATAATATGCCAGCTATGATAAAATATCCTATTACACTGTCATATTACTTCGGTCTGAAAGACCTAAGTATTACATTCATGAGCTCAAAGTGAAATTCTTACCCCCACTTTTTTTGGCATTTCTCGACGTTTTAGGACCTACTGATTCTAAAAAAGCAAAAAAAAAAATGTATGTCTGTCTGTCGGCCGTCCGGCCGTCCGTCCGTCACAACCGACGAAATCTAGAAAACGGCTGCACTGATTTAAAAATTTTGAATTCTAAAAATAGGTACACTCAATGGTAAGAGCCGAAAGGACGATGTGTTCGATAACTTTACCGGAAGTGTGTCAAAAAAATCGTCAAGTGTGTCAAAACAAGGAAATTTGCATATTTTTTGCTTAAAATACGTTCATTTTAATTGATTACGAGTAGGAACATTAAATTTGGAGAAATCTTGATGGTCGGGATTGGTATGTGAGATCAAAAACTAGATTATTGCATTATAAGTTTGTCAAAAAAATGTTGTGAAGTGTGTCAAAAGACAGATTTTTATTTATTTTTTTACCTAATTTTTTGGAAAAAAAATAAAATTAATTGTTTGTTTGAAATGAAGTTTTATTATTATTATTGAGAATTATGGCATTATAAGTTTGTCAAAAAAATGTTGTCAAGTGTATCAAAAGAAAGATTTTTATATATTTTTCTACCCAATTTTTTGGAAAAAAAATAAAATTGTTTGTTTGAAATGAAATTTTATTATTATTATTGAGAATTATGGCATTATAAGTTTGTCAAAAAAATGTTGTCAAGTGTGTCAAAATATTTTTATTTAGTTTTTTACCCCATTTTTTGGAAAAAAATAAAATTGTTTCTTTGAAATGTCAAAAGACAGATTTTTATTTATTTTTTTACCTAATTTTTTGGAAAAAAAATAAAATTAATTGTTTGTTTGAAATGAAGTTTTATTATTATTATTGAGAATTATGGCATTATAAGTTTGTCAAAAAAATGTTGTCAAGTGTATCAAAAGAAAGATTTTTATATATTTTTCTACCCAATTTTTTGGAAAAAAAATAAAATTGTTTGTTTGAAATGAAATTTTATTATTATTATTGAGAATTATGGCATTATAAGTTTGTCAAAAAATGTTGTCAATTGTGTCAAAAGAAAGGTTTTTATTTATTTTTTACCCAATTTTTTTAGAAAAAAATAAAATTGATAGTTTGTATGACATGATATTTTATTATTATTATAGAGAATTATGGCATTATAAGTTTGTCAAAAAAATAATGTCAATTGGGTCAAAAAATGATTTCATTTATTTTTTTAGCTAATTTTTTGGAAAAAAATACGTCATAAGTAAATGTAATTTAAAATGAAATTGGACATGGAAATTTTTGAATTTGTTATTTTGTTAATTTGTTATTTTTTGAAATATTTTTGGAAAAGTTTGTATTTTTGATTTTGTAATAATTTTTGCAATATTTTTAGAATTTCGGCAAAAGTTTTAATTTTTGATTTTGTAAGAACAATTGGAATATTTTTAGAATTTTGAAAAATTCCAAATTTTTTATATTATTATAATTTTTGGAATTTTGAAAAAATTTTCAATATTTGATTTTGTAATAATTTTTGCAATATTTTTAGAATTTTGGAAAAAGTTTGAATTTTTAAGAATTTTTGAAATATTATTGGAATTTAGAAAAAATTTAAATATTTGATTTTATTCTACTTTTTGGAATTTTGAAAAAGTTTGATTTTATTTAATTTAACAATATTTTTGGAATTTTGATTATAATTTTCCGGCAACGTATTGATGTTTCGTGTTAGTTTTGTAATAAATTTTTAAACAGAGATAAAAAATACTTGTACTTTAACAAAGAGTTATGTTTGATATACATCGCTGCCCAAAACTAAAAACCATGTCCTCATAAAAGTTTTTTGCCGAAAACTATATACAAATCCTTAACCCAGACCGAAGTCTTGATATCTCAGAGCTGTGAGATTTCAGCCCCTCCATATTTTTCATGTTGAAAAAGTTTTATCTATAAAAGAAATATGGCAGTGAAATAAAGGCCCAAGGCCGTGAACCATTTCTCCGATGAAATTGAAATTAAAATTGAATCTGCAAACCGACTGGAATATTTAATTTACTCTAGTATTCCACCAAAGTAAATTTTGACAACTACCGCTGAAAACAAATGAGGTATTTTGTTTTTTCAAATAAAACGTTTAAATCAAAAAACATTTTTACATTTTTAAATTTATTTTTTTACATTTTTTTTTTTCGATTTACATATTGGTGGTGCATTCTAACTGGACATTTTATTCTTATATGAGTCCCATCAATGGCACCAGCAACACATTCGAATGCTGCACTTCTCCCCCTATTACAAAATTTACGCCTGACTTCGGCTAGAGCGGCTTCTTCTGGAAATTTGATAGCCGCTGGGAGAATTTTTTCAATGGTAAAATCTAATAGTTTGTCCACAATTCTTTTTATAGTTTGTCTTGGTATTGAAAAAACCGCACCAACAACTCTTCTGCTGCACCCCGTTGCAAGCCAAAATAGAAAAACTGCTACCTCGATTTCTCTATTCCAGCCGTGGTTCTTTGCCGGTAAATATTCACAAATTTTTCGAAAAACAACAGCTGAAACTTTTATGTGTGAACGGAACATTTCGTCGTTAAATGATAATATGCCCGAAACAATAGGCGATATACAGGAGAGCATTTGAGTATAATTTAATCCCTAAAAGTATATATGATTATAAAAATTATAAAAAAAAAACATTATGTAATTATATAAATATTTTTATATTGTGTAGTTATATTTATTTAGTTATATTTAAATTAAATCTAATAATCGAAATGTGTAAGTTGGAAATTAATAATTTTTCTCTTTTCTGCTAGTTAAACCTTGGTTTACTTCAAAGGTCATATCTCAAAAATCATCATTTTTTTTTGTTTTTCACAAATTTTAAAGTAAACACATGCAGCTATGAAATTAAAAAATAAAAAGTTTTTAAAGTTTAGTATATGAAAAATTCACATGTGTTTTTACATCAAATTAATTATGCTTTACTAAATGTGAATCTCATATATTGAAAATTTTATAGGCTTGCCACCTATACGTTTTTGGAGCGTATAATACGTTTTTTTAATCAAAAATATTTGTGAATACGCTATACGTACGTTTTTTGAAAATATTCAAAAATATACGCTTTTTTGGTTATAAATGGTTAAATTCAGTTGTTTTCAGAAATACGTATCCTAAATGAAGTTTTTCCCTTATTAAGTGGAATGAATTGCAGAGAAAAGTGGACTGAATATTTTAAAATCAACACAAACGCACCTGAATTACTTTAAATTTGCAAATTTGTTTTTTCAGTGCCAATTAATAATTTTAATTGTTTTGTTGGATGCATTTTTAGCGTGATGGGAATTATATGGACTAACAAATCAAAAGGCTTCATACCGATATGTTGAAATCAGAATTATTTACGTATTTCAATTACAGATGAGTTGCAGTCCAGTGGCGGATTTACAAATTTGCCGCTTATAGGATAATTTATATTACCGCCTAATATATTTTAAAAAATTATCAAATACGAACGCAGCGACCAAAAAGGCGCACCACAGGCGAATTTTTTTGAAATTTCAAGGTCACTTTATTTACAAGTACTTTAAAATTACGCTTTTAATTAAAAACGTACAAATCTGGCAAAAACAATTAATATAATACAAAATACGAAAATAATACAAACGTTTATTAAAATCAAATAAAATGCAATAAAAACTGCACGCCACCGCTATGTTTCGAGTATAGAGATAAGAAATTTTGCGAATTTGATTGATTTAATCTGGATACTCTGTTTATAGTGGCGGGCGGCTCTCGACGCCGTGAAACGATTTCTATTTTGAAAATTTTTTATATTTTTAAATTTATCCGCACAAAAATTTACCGCCTACGAAAATTTGCCGCCGTAGGCTACAGCCTAGCTAGCCTATTCAAAAATCAGCCACTGAGTTGCACTGAATTTGCAAGTTTTATTAAGCAAAAAGATAAGTCTAACAAAAAATTGATCGAAGTAGCAAAATCGAACAAAAAATATAAAATTAAAGCTTTACATCAAATATTTGGTTCATTCCTATACTATTTGGCTACCATTTATAAATTTTTTAACTATGTTATTATATTGTTTGGGATTTTTTGTTTAAAATTTCTAGATATTACGATGTATGAATTCAAAGGAGGAGAGAATACTTCGTCAACATCTAAATCAACATTCTAATCAACATCCCAAGTCACGAGTTTAAAGTCATTATTGATTGTTGCCAATCAATGCGAAACTTAGTATCTGACGTAAAGTCAATTTATTGCTATATTTTTGGTTAGGAAATAGGAACATGTGTCTCTGATGAATGTGAGTTTGAATCCTGACACGAAACACAAAAATTTTTTTCTGAAGGAATTTTAGAGAAAATGAAAAGTTATTTCGAATTGTAAAATTCAAGTGATTTCCAATATGTACTTAAGCTTAATTGTTCACAAAAAACCCATCCAAATTAAAAAAATTCCCCTAAAACAGTCTATATTTCCTAACCAAAAATATAGCAATAAATTGACTTTACGTCAGATATTAAGTTTCGCATTGATTGACAACAATCAATAATAACTTTACACTGGTGACGTGGGATGTTGATTAGAATGTTGACTTGGATGTTGACGAAATATTCTCTCATCCTATGAATTCATACATCGTAAAATCTAAAAATTTAATACAAAAAATCCAAAAGAAATGCAATTTCCAACATGTAATCATAGATGAAAAATTTAACTTAAGTAAATATATATGAAAAATGATTAAGTTTCAATTTAGAAATTACCTGAACATCAAAATTAAAATATGGTTCGTCATCGCCCACTGTGGCTAAGTTGTGTAAGACACACGGGGTTTGAACATGTGTCTCTGATGAATGTGAGTTCGAATCCTGATACGAAACACAAAAAATTTTTTCTGTAGGAATTTTAGAGAAAATGAAAAGTTATTTCGAATTGCAAAATTCAAGTGATTTCCAATATGTACTTAAGCTTAATTGTTCACAAAAAACCCATCCCTATGTTATTATATGTTATTTAGTCAATCAAAGTAGGACGTTTTTTTAATATATTTATTTTGTTTATATTGTTATCGTTTTTTCCAATTAACTTATAAAATGAATAAAATATATGAGTAAAAAAAATTCTTTTAATTATTTTATTTCAAAATATATATGTATACGCTTTTGGAAAAATTCAAAGGTGGTAAGCCTATTAACATCAGTACTAAATTGAAACATATTCTGTGCATTACTCATTAAAAATCAGGTTTTCATGGAGAATAAGAATTGGAGATTCCAACGATCGAAGATTATGATTTACTTTCAACATCTTTACACTAACATAAGCATGAGTCGATTAATAATTTTTTATTTCTATAAAAATCATAATTTAATGAAACAATAATAATATTACAATTTTGACAAACAAATACATTATAGTTATTTATGTATCAAGAGAATTATAAGGATGTTAATTCCCGCGGGAAACGTTTCCTCGGGTAGTAAACGTTTCCCGCGGGAATTAACATCCTTATAATTCTCTTGATACATAAATAACGCCTCTGGCCCGAGGGTTAGTAAGTTTCACAAGGTAATTGACATCTAATAATTTACGTGATGCATAAATAATTTTATTTTTTACTATAAAACATTTATTAAACTAAAACATTTATTTTTATCAAGTATTTGATAGCATGATTTTGCGTTTTAATTGATCAAGTTAGCTATTTTTTACTTCAAATTGTATTATAATTCCCTTGGGAATTAAGAATATCATTATTATTTCGGTAACTAAGGTCCGAACGACTCATAATATATTAGTAAAACATAAAAAAATTTATTTAAATATTTTTTTGCCTCTGAATTCAAATATTTTTGATTATCGGAAAAGGGAAACATTTTTGAAATTATTTTATCGTGTGTAGTGTTATCCCGTAAAAATGCTGAGATCCGTGAGGTCCTCTAATTGTTTTAATGTCCGAAAACCGCGATATAAATTGCTCCTGTATTTCGATACCTTCTGAAGACACATATGAAAATTTCACACGTGGTTGATTTTTTTCGACCAAATTTCTGTCATTTCAAATGATTCCCTTGCTGTTGATATTTTCTCTCCTTTAACCGATGCTCTCCGGATTTTTCTTTTAAGTGTGCTTCCAATCTCATCCGATGGACCCTTTCGATGTGCAGTTGCAAAGAAATGCCATGCTGCAGGTATTTTAAAATCAACAATATGTTTGAAAAGATTTATACAATTCTTCTATTTACTTCGGTTTTGAAAATCCAAAGTATTGAATTCATGAGCCAAAACTGAAATTCTTACCCCCACTTTTTGGTATTTCTCGACGTTTTAGGACCTACTAATTCTAAAAAAGCAACAAAAAAATGTATGTCTGTCTGCTGGCCGGCCGGCCGTCACAACCGACAAAATCTAGAAATTGACGGATTTCGGGAAGGAGTCGACTGTACCGGAAGGGTCAAAAAATCGTCAAGTGTGTCAAAACAAGGAAATTTGCATATTTTTACTTAAAAAAACGTTTATCTTAAGTGACAACGAATAGAAACATTGAATTTGAAGAAATCTTGATGGTCGGGATTGGTATGTGAGACCAAAAACTAGACTATTGCATTATAAGTTTGACAAAAAAATGTTGTCAAGGTGTCAAAAGACAGATTTTTAATTATTATTTTACACAATTTTTTGGAAAAAATAATATGTAGTACATTATTTAATTAGGAGCTAAAGTGATACTTTTTGTGTTGAGTCTATAGTTTGACAATTTATAGACGATACACAAAAAGTCACTTTAGCTCCGAATTAAATACACTATTTTTTCGGCAAACGTTTAAATTTTTTATAAATATGAAATTAAAGCATCACAATTTTTATAACTATGAATTTTTATTGTCATAATTACTTCGAAAAAAGAGAAAAAAAACATTTAAATTTGTATGAGTAAAATTTTTTTTTATCAAAGCAGCCTTTTCAAAATTTCATAATCCGATTGAAATAGTTGTTATTTTTTGTCGAAATTATTCAATATTTCATTATCCTATGAAACTGTTTATTATGTTTTGTTGTCATAGTAACATACATTATCCAATGAAACTGTTTGTTATGTTTTGTTGTCATAGTTATAACATACAATAATTCAAAATATCACAATCCAATGAGAATCAACTTATTTTATGCTGTCATAGTTAAACAATTTGTTTGAAAAAATAACAAAATAACAAATAACAAATGCTAATTTACAGCCGCCGTAGTATAAAATAAAAATGGCCTTACTTTTGCAGCCGCAGTAAAAAAAGCAAGACTTTAACTAACTCCCTAACGGCAGTGAAGTTAAACTTTACAGTTGTTTGCGGAAAAATTAATTATTTGTATGACATGAAATTTTATTATTATTATTCGGAATTATGGCATTATAAGTTTGTCAAAAAATAATGTCAAGTGTGTCAAAAGAATGATTTTCATTTATTTTTTTAGAAAAAAATAAAATTAGTTATTTGTATATAATGAAATGTAATGAAATTATTATTATTGAGCATTTTATAGCATTATAAGTTTGTTGTTTTGTCAAGTGTGTCAAAAAAATGAATTTTAAAATTTTGGAAAAGTTTTAAGTTTTGATTTTATTATAATTTTTGCAATACTTTTAGAATTTTGGAAAAAATAGAATTTTTGAATTCGTGAATTTTATATATATATTTTTAGAATTTTGAAAATAGTTTCAATTTTCGATTTTGTAAGAATTTTTGAAATATTTTTAGAATATTGAAAAATTTTAAATTTTTGATTTTATTATAATTTTTTGAATTTTGAAAAAAGTTTCCATTTTTGATATTGTTATAATTTTTAAAATATTTTTAGAATTTTGGAAAAAGTATGAATTTTTGGAATATTATTAGCACTTAGAAAAAGTTTAAATATTTGTTTTTATTTTAATTTTGGAATATTTTTGGAATTTTGAAAACAGTTTCAATTTTTAATTTTGTTATAATTTTTGCAATTTTTTTAGAATTTTTGAACAAAGTTTGATTTTATTTAATTTTTACAATATTTTTGGGATTTTGAAAGAAACATGAATTTGTGATTTTGTAATATTTTTTCGAAACGGTTAAAGAAAAAACATTGTCCTTATAAAAGTTTTATGCGGAAAACTATATCAAAATCCTTAACCAAAACCGAAGTCTTGATATCTCAGAGGCCAGAGCTTCAGATTTCAGCCCTTCCATATTTTTTATATTGAATTTCTGAGCCATCCGTAAAATATAAAAGTATTTTAATACTTAGAATGGACCAATAATAATGACCAGTATTGCAGCAATAGCCGAGTACTGGCAACCACGACTGGACCATTAAAAAACAAATAAAGTATTATTGTATGTAGAATTAAATAAATTAAATACAAAACAATTAAAATAAAAGTGAAATGTCTAATGAAAAAAAATTTAAAACTCATACCAACATTATCAATAATATCATAGTCTTTCAGCTGAGAAACGATAACTAAACTATATGTAAAATTTTTCAAACTATTTAAGTCTAAAACGGATATTACTATAGTGAATTTAACCGAATGACATAGATCCGGCAATTCATGTTTGCAGACGCAGTACTGGCCCAATAACAATATCCAATTAATGCTATTAATTCTTATATCGTCATATCGAATTATCATTGTAGCACGTCGTGATTGGTGATTATCATAGTCCTTTCTTCTAGAATAAACAGCAGATAGTGATTGATGTTAGTTCTATCATCACTATCTTCGTTTCTCCTAGTTTTGTAACGACGGACTATGTTCAATTTTTACTCTAAAATAATTGTTTTCAAATTCAATGAAATTCCCTAATAATTTTATTAATTTTCTTCAATTGCAATAAACGTAGACATTTATTTGTACCACTGTACAATTAAACATTTTTGTTGTTGATGATTTAAATAAGTTCAATTAAAAATAATCAACTCAATTTTAATTAAAAATACAAGTTTTGCATTGTTATTATGTATTGTAGAAATTGCTTATTATGATTATGGAAGGGGAAACAGAAAGCTTAATAATATGATATATAAACGATCAAATTGTTTGGACCGAGGCGATTAGTATAACATTTTTAAATCAGCAATTAGTATATAAATTTAAATCGAAGAATTGTGTGTGATCGCAAAATTAAGGTTTTAATTTAATAAACTATAATAATAGCTCTTAATAAATTCTATTAATTAAATCTTTATTTATTTTCATTTATAAATTGTTTAAAAATATATAAATTTTATACTAGAATATTGAGTTTGTATTTTGTGACATTTCAAAACCATAATTGGATTTAGTGATAATTTGAATTGAGATTTTAAGCCAAAAAAAATATATTTATATACATATATATGACAGAACCAAAAAAATCGAAAGCTTAAGTTTTTTAAGAAAAAATAATGTTATCTGGACGTTTTGTGTTTTATTTGCAAATGCAGTGTTAGTATGTAGAGCAGCTACCACTAATATTGTGTTGGATGCAAAATTGAATAATAACTATCATCAAAACAAAGTAATCAAACTTAATACTAATAAGCATATCCTAGAAATATATGGATTCAGCGATTCTCATCTTCTTTTTTTATCCAACATTTTCCCATGATCAGGTATCATGGGAAAATGTTGGATAAAAAAAGAAGATGAGAATCGCTGAATCCATATATTTCAATCGAGAAGCAACAAAAAAGGTTTATGATATATGCTGAGCTTTGAAATACAAATAATTATTGTCGCCTACAATCAACATTTGCTTTCATGGACTGGTTTTGGAAGAATACAACATTCAAGAAATAAATTAATGTAAGCCTTTTGAATTTTAATTTGTATAATTTTTGATTTTATTTTTGTAGAACTAAAATATTTATCCCTGTTAGCTAAGTAATAGTTTTTTATATTATTCTGTGATTCATGATAAGAGATTTTCAAGTGTAATCCTTTGTTTGTCATATATTTAGTTTTCGTATATTTTTTGAGTTTTCCGGTGTAATATAATATGTATTATTATTTTGTGTATAAAAGTCCAATTTTCGTAACAACATTAACGGGTCATTGATGGACCATATAAAGTAAAGTGTGCTGACTATTTTCCAAAAACCCCGTAGGTCGGTCGATTTATGGTTTCAGTAATGGCCCAATAAAAATAGCCAAATACTGTTAAGGCCAATGCTTGGCCATTCAAAGGTAACTGTATACTGCTTCTAGTGCCGGCCAATAACAATAGCCATGCACTGTTAACCATTAATGGGCCAGTGCTTGGCCGTATTTCAAAGTCTGGTAAACTCTGCTTGAGTTTTACCGGATAACACTAAAGTCGATAAAATAATTGCCAAAATGTTTTCCTTTTCCGATAATCAGAAATATTTCAATTTAGAGGCAAAAAAAATATATAAATAAATTTGTTTATTTCATACTGATATCTAAAACGACATTTTTCGGATTATTTATGGTACAAAAATTTGAACTTTAACGTCCTAGGACTTTATAAAATTTTATAAAGTCCTAGGACGTTAAAGTTCAACTTTTTGTACCATAAACGTTGAACTTTAACGTCCTACGACTTTATAAAATTTTATAAAGTCCTAGGACGTTAAACTTCAACTTTTTAAGCAAAATTTAAAACTCATTTCTTTTTATTTTAATAAATTTCCAGTATGAAATAAAATTTTGTATTTACCTCAAACGAAAAGTGTTTTTAAAGGTACTCACTAGTAATTTTGGCCTCGGCTAGACGCTTCGGCCGTAATAAACTAGCTCGTACTTTAAAGTTTCACCTTTCGTTCTAGATAAATAAATAAATATTATGTATTTATGTAATATTATTATTGTTTCATTAAATTATGATTTTTATAGAAAAAATATTTATTAATAATAGTGTCATGCTTATGTTAGTGTTAAGATGTTGGAAGTAAATTACAATCTTCAGTCGTTGGAATCTCCAATTCTTATTCTCAATAAAAACCTGTTTTCAATGAGTAAAGCCACAATTAGACTATTGCAGAACTCTGCAATATTTCTGCAATAGTCGTGCTGATAGTGTGTAAAATATTCATTGCCAAAATTTTCTTGCAATATTTTACACACTATCATTGCACGACTATTGCAGAAATATTGCAGAGTTCTGCAATAGTCTATTTGCGGCTTAATGCGCAGAATATGTTCCAATATTTAATACAGATCTTAAAATATAAAATTTTCAATATATTAGATTCATATTTAGTAAAACATAATTAATTTGATGTAAAAGCACATGTGAATTTTTCATACACTAAACTTTAAAAAATCGTATTAAAAATCCATATAGAATCTCTCACTTTTTATTTTATAGTTTCATAGCTGCATGTGTTTACTTTAAAATTTGTGAAAAAAAAGACGAGTTTTGAGATATGAGCTTTGAAGTAAACCAAGGTTTAACGTGCCTTTTCCTGGCGGAAAAGAGAAAAATTATTAATTTCCAACTTACACAATTCGATAATTCAACCATTTTTCTCTTTATTTGCAAAAATATACGTAAATCGCATGAAATTTGTGGTACTTGTGGTACCTATTAACAAAAGATTGACACCATTACCAAAACTACGTGAAAAAGCCTCAAAAATTCAATCGCGCATAACTCCGATTCAGAGTACTCAAAAAATAAAAACAGAAATTAGATTTTTTCTTTCGTCAATACCAACAATATATCAAAATTTCTGATTTTTTAAAAATAGTCGATTTTTTTCGATGTACGTTTTCAAAATAATAACCCAGCAATAAAATAATAACAATGATTCCATCAACAAAACTGGTGCTTAGGATCGGACACAATTGGATGCATAAAACCTAAAATATTGCAATTTCCCGTTCACTCAACAAAACGGTTAGTCTAAATAACCAAACTAAAGAGGTCTAATGTTGTTTTGCTGACAATTTTTATCCGACTTTCGGCTAAACCCACCCAATTTGAAAAAAGTTATTGATATTTTTTTGCGCTCTATGACTAACAGAACCGTATTCTTATACTTTTTAATACGAAATTGTATTTGTGAAAACCGTGCCAGTATGTCTATGATATCATCTCTTTATGCATAATTAAACATTCAACACTGTATGAAGCTATCTATAAACTTTAATTTGCATATTTATATTAATTTCGTATAAGTTTTACGAAATGTTAATTAGCCAAGTCTTACGTTATATGTTACATGAAAATATATATGAAGTTTAATTAATTTTTCTAAAATGTCTTGTTTTAATACTGTATAAAGATTATAGAAACTTTAAATTGGAATAAGTTTAAAATACCAGGAAGTACATGGTTAATTCGCACAATCTGTTAACCAATTGAACTCACCATTTCGAGAAAGTTAGTTTCCATTTGGGTTGCCGAGTATATTTTTGAACATGTTACTCCGAAAATCCTATTAGAACATATTTGGCCCAAAACGCATATTTTTGCATATTTTCCGCAAATGATGCGTTGTTTCTAGTTATAAGATTGACAGTATGTACGGCGATTGTTTTCTTTTAGTTATCGCCATAACAATGTTTGGGATTCAGTAGTAGCCGGACTTTAAAATAAGTAACACAATCTTTTTTTCTGTGAAACTATAAGGTTTCCGATCGTCCATAAATATGGCTTGTTTAAAAGATTTAGCTGTAAAAGGAATTAAAAATCGCATGGAAAAAACTTACCACTATTGTATGGCATGGTATTATTTCAGTAAAATTTCGATTGTGTTCTTAATTTTTGACTCCTTGGATGTTACATAATTTAGAAAATATGTGTTTGTGTGTGTCCTAGCTCCTTAAAATACATGGCGAATATTGAAAGAAACTGAAATGCCGAATGCAAAAATATAACACTACAAAATACAAAAGTATTATCAAAATAAATCAATTTTTGACATATCAACAGAAATGTCAATCAACATTCTAAAGAAATGTTTCAAAATTAAAATTAAAAAGTTTGTAATATGCTTTTCGATCTATTCGTATTTTAGAAATTTATCTCTGTATTTAGTTTTAATTTTCCATCATTTTTTCGAACTTCAGTTGTGAAAATTTTTTGTTAATAAAAATTGTTTGAGAAAAGTATGAAAAATTAAAATTTGGACTAAAAATCTTTAAAATTAAATATCTCAAGAACACGAATTAACGCCTCCTTTTAAACTTGACGTACTTTAGAGTAAGGATAGAACTATTTAACAAAAAAATAATTAAATGGATTACATCACAAAAAATTTACAAAAACATAATGTTCAAAGAATTTTAATTTAATATCAAAAAATATTTTAATGGAAAAACAAACACAAACATAGTTATTTATTGTACAAGATGTTAAAATTGCACTTTATCTTCGAGAGCTATTTTAGCGTCGAGGCGTCAGCCGAGACTAGGCTTACCACCTTTGAATTTTTCCAAAAGCGTATACATATATATTTTGAAATAAAATAATTAAAAGAATTTTTTTTACTCATATATTTTATTCATTTTATAAGTTAATTGGAAAAAACGATAACAATATAAACAAAATAAATATATTAAAAAAACGTACTACTTTGATTGACTAAATAACATATAATAACATAGGGATGGGTTTTTTGTGAACAATTAAGCCTTAGTACATATTGGAAATCACTTGAATTTTGCAATTCGAAATAACTTTTCATTTTCTCTAAAATTCCTACAGAAAAAATTTTTTGTGTTTCGTATCAGGATTCGAACTCACATTCATCAGAGACACATGTTCAAACCCCGTGTGTCTTACACAACTTAGCCACAGTGGGCGATGACGAACCACATTTTAATTTTGATGTTCAGGTAATTTCTAAATTGAAACTTAATCATTTTTCATATATATTTACTTAAGTTAAATTTTTCATCTATGATTACATGTTGGAAATTGCATTTCTTTTGGATTTTTTGTATTAAATTTTTAGATTTTACGATGTATGAATTCATAGGATGAGAGAATATTTCGTCGACATCCAAGTCAACATTCTAATCAACATCCCACGTCACCAGTGTAAAGTTATTATTGATTGTTGTCAATCAATGCGAAACTTAATATCTGACGTAAAGTCAATTTATTGCTATATTTTTGGTTAGGAAATATAGACTGTTTTAGGGGAATTTTTTTAATTTGGATGGGTTTTTTGTGAACAATTAAGCTTAAGTACATATTGGAAATCACTTGAATTTTACAATTCGAAATAACTTTTCATTTTCTCTAAAATTCCTTCAGAAAAAAATTTTTGTGTTTCGTGTCAGGATTCAAACTCACATTCATCAGAGACACATGTTCCTATTTCCTAACCAAAAATATAGCAATAAATTGACTTTACGTCAGATACTAAGTTTCGCATTGATTGGCAACAATCAATAATGACTTTAAACTCGTGACTTGGGATGTTGATTAGAATGTTGATTTAGATGTTGACGAAGTATTCTCTCCTCCTTTGAATTCATACATCGTAATATCTAGAAATTTTAAACAAAAAATCCCAAACAATATAATAACATAGTTAAAAAATTTATAAATGGTAGCCAAATAGTATAGGAATGAACCAAATATTTGATGTAAAGCTTTAATTTTATATTTTTTGTTCGATTTTGCTACTTCGATCAATTTTTTGTTAGACTTATCTTTTTGCTTAATAAAACTGGCCGACTGCAATATTAAAAATTATCAAATAATTCACTGATATCGCAGTAGGCCTGACATCACCAACGTATAATTCATAAAGAATATATAAATAAATGAAAAATGGCAAACATTTTTCTAAACGAATTCCCCTAGTTCGTTGAAAAATTCTCATAATTTTTTGGAAAATTCCTCAAGCAAGTGGTATTGATAAAGTATACCTGCTTTCGAAATTTTTGGAAAAAAATATTTTAAGAAAAAAACTCTATCGTAGATATATATACTGTAATAAACTTCATCCAGAATGGGTTAACTTTATTTACTCATTCATGAATTGAAAGTTAACTCCTTTTTCAATCTTTTACTTGTATTGCAAATTGTATTGCATAAATTAATGTAAATCAAATTTGTTATACAAATATTTACATTAATGAATTAAAAGGAGTTACCTAATACATTTTGCATAAATTAAATTTGAGTTCTCTAATACAAATGCAAGTATGAATGAAAACAGGTGTGGCCTATTTCAGATGTACGGACTACGTAGTATTGATTTCTAGTGGATTATAGAAGTTTCGATTTATTTATTTTTCGATATAAATAAGCAAACAAAAATATCAGATAGTCAGTTTTAATTTTGCAATTAAAAGTGTTTTACAAATATTCGAAAGTATAAGGAATAATCGGTGGTACTTGAGCCTGGGTATTAATAGTGAAAGAATCTGAACTTGGTGGAATAGTAAATACAGATTTTACGATTCCGAATATTATTGATTCAAATTGTGGAAAAGCGGTGAAGTTTAGTGTACATAAATTGGAGACCCTGGAATTTATTGTAAGGAAAAACGGAAGCTGCTGTAATTTGTTGACAAATAAAGTTTGAGATTCTGTTAACCAAAGATCTGTCTTTTTACTGTCGTGTTTGTTCAATAATCTAAAAGAACCAACGAAGAGTCGTTACAGTGGTGTCAGAAGTGGGATTATTGAAACAATGGTCAAAACAGTAAATATTAGTGATCTCAGCCAGACCCAGCTAAAGGACGAGTTGAGGAAAAGGAATGCTCCGATCCACGGAACGAAGGCAGAACTTGCATTCCGGCTGCGTAAAATTTTAGAAGAAGCAGGTGAAAGCACAGAGGTCATAGAAATAGAGCTGGAGGATGCTCCGGTTCAGAATGCCCCCGCAATTGATCCGATGATGGCGTTGATGAAAGAAATGATGGCACAGCAACAACAACAAAAAGTAGAACAACAACAATTTGCTGATATGATGGCCAAACAAGGAAACGAGCAACGACAACAGTTTGCTGATATGATGGCAAAGCAAGAAAGTCTACGTGAAGTAATCGAGTCACGTATATCCAGTGCAGAGGTGAAAATCAACAACATGGAAAGGGAGCTGCGGAAAGTTACCGAAGAACATGAAGAGAAATTACGCAATCTTTCAAGTGAATTCCGCCAAGAAATAGCACAAGTAAAGTCAGGTAACATGATCATTCCATCAACTACTTCAGCTCCAGCTAGAGTGAAAACACCCGCATTTGATGGATCTACATCGTACCAGATATTTAAGATGCAATTTGATATAGCAACAACTGGGTTCGATCACCAGCAAAAAGCAAATGCGCTTATATTGGCATTGAAAGGACCTGCTGCTGAAATTTTGCAGACACTATCAGCGACAGAGCGTGATTACAACAAGCTAATGGAGGCCTTAGAAGTAAGATATGGGGAAAGTCATATGCAAGCTCTCCATCGCATGCAGCTCAAGACACGAAAACAAGGAGTCAGCGAAACTTTGCAAGAATTAGAGGCTGACATTGTGAGACTGGTTAATCTATCATATCCGAATTATAACGCTGAACATCGAGACGAACTGGCAGCTGATACATTTATCAATGCTCTTCGAGATGTACAAATGAGGAATCAGCTTTATCTAAGTGGAAAGAAATTACCTGCGGAAGTCTTAGCATTGGCCCTGCAAATGGAAGCCGGAAAAAGAGCGTATGGCTCAGATAGAGTACGTCAGATGGAAGTTGCTGAGGAACCACTGAAAGCAGCGCTTGATGAAGTGATCATGCGTGTCAAAAGTTTGGAAAATAAACCTGAACAAAATCAACGAAGTAGATCTAGCAGAGTAAGATGCTGGAACTGTGGGAAGTTGGGGCACATCCGAAGAGAATGTAAATGGGAGCCACACCCGGAAGACAGAGGCCGCGTTCCGGATTCGGGAAACTAGATTGTGCCAGTTTTGGAGGGCGAAAGCTGGCTCAATTACAATGCCCTACATTGGTGGTATCACAAGTAAAAAGAGAAAATAGTAGTCTAGTCTTAGAGGCAACCGTTGGAAGCAAATCGTGCATGTTGACTTTGGACACAGGTGCTTCGAGATCGATAGTGCGTCCAGATGTGGTTTGTGATAGTCAGATCGATACAGCAAGACGATTCACCCTAAAAACAGCTACGGGTGACACAGTTCTAGTTCATGGAGAAAGCGACCAAGAGGTTCACCTTGGAGGAAATTCATTTAGGCACCGATTTATTGTAGCAGATATAGAAGATGAGTGCATAATTGGGCTTGACTTCATGAAAGAATACAATTTTATATTAGATCTGGGAAGCCACGTACTGAGATATGGAAACACAGAAATAGTGCTAAACGCCACCAACGACAATGCTGAGGTCCGTGTTATTAGTGATGGACCAACTGAGATCCCGGCAAAATCTGAGAAGATCATATGGACTAAGCTACTAAATAAAAGTAACCAAAATTCACCTGTGATGATTGAGCCAGCTAACAACGACTTTGGGGGAAACATTATGATTGGCCGAACGCTAGTTGCAGCAAAAGAGGGAGTAGTTCCAGTGCAACTGGTTAACTTCTCAAATAAACGAGTGGTCATCAATCATGGAGAAGAAATCGCCAAATGCAGCACCATAAAAGAGATAATCAGCTGTGAAGAAGAGCAAAAGGTCTTCATGCAGAGAAACAATCCCGCATTAGTAGCAATACTTCAAGATCTTAGAAAAAGAATGAATCCAGCCGAATTCAAAGAAATCAAGAGGGTATTAACGAAGATGAGCAGCGTTTTCTCTACTGGAGATGAAGATGTTGGAAGAACAAACATCGTGCGACATAGGATCAACACTGGAAACGCTCATCCTATCAGACAGCCTCCTAGAAGACTACCACTGGCTAAACACGAGGAAGTGCAAGGAATGCTGGACAAAATGAAAAGTGATGGAGTCATCAGGCCATCTAAGAGTCCATGGAGCTCACCAGTGGTGCTAGTTAGAAAAAAAGATGGGTCAGCTCGTTTTTGTGTAGACTATCGAAGGCTCAACGAGGTAACCATTAAGGACAGCTATCCACTGCCACGAATTGATGACACACTGGATACACTATCAGGGGCCAAATGGTACAGCACATTAGATCTGAAGAGTGGCTACTGGCAAGTTGAAATGCATCCAGAAGATCGACGAAAGACAGCATTTTCTACTGGTAATGGGTTGTGGGAGTTCAATGTGATGCCGTTTGGTCTATGCAATGCCCCAGCAACATTTGAACGTCTAATGGAATGCGTGTTGCATGGTTTAACCTGGAAGGCCTGCCTAGTTTATCTTGATGACATCATTATAATGGGTCGCAACTTCGAAGAGCATCTAATGAACCTCGAAGAAGTACTTAGAAGAATAAGTAATGCCAACATGAAGTTGAATCCGGTAAAGTGCAATCTCTTCCACAAAGAAGTGAAGTACCTTGGACACATCATTACAGAACATGGAGTCAGAACCGATCCCGAGAAGATTGATGCTGTGAAAAATTGGCCAGTACCGAACAATGTTCATGAGCTACGCAGTTTCCTTGGCTTATGCACCTATTATCGAAGATTCGTGGAGAATTTTGCAAATATCGCCAAGAGTCTACATAAATTGACAGAGGCAAATACCAAGTTTCTGTGGACAACCGAATGTAATGAGGCATTCTGCCGTTTAAAAGAAAAACTATGCAACACCCCTATACTAGCCTATCCAGAATCCGGAAAGATGTTCATTCTGGACACAGACGCAAGCAATGTAGGAACCGGAGCTGTTTTGTCACAGAAAGTTGGAGACGATGAGAAAGTGGTGGCGTACTTCAGTAAAGTTCTGTCAAAGCCGGAGCGGAATTACTGTGTCACGAGGAAGGAGTTGCTAGCTATCATCAAGGCTGTGAAACATTTCCACAAGTATTTGTGTGGACAACCATTCCTGATTCGCACGGACCATGCTGCTCTAAAATGGTTATTACAATTCAAATTTCCTGAAGGACAAGCAGCAAGATGGATAGAGATCCTGCAGAACTACGACTTCAAAGTTGAACACCGCAAGGGGAGGATCCATGGTAACGCCGATGCCCTGTCCAGAAGACCCTGTATAGAGGAGTGCAAGTCATGTAGCAGAACTGAGGGAAATGAGGCAATGAAAGTGAACCAAATCAAGTTCCAAACTCCTGAAGATTGGTGTACCGAGGCAATTAAAAGAGAGCAGCTAGAAGATCCAGCTACGGCTCCAGTATTGAAATGGAAAACCGAGGGAAGGCGGCCAGAGTGGAAAGAGGTATCACCTTTAAGTACGGAAGTGAAATGCTACTGGGCGCAATGGGACTCACTATTTATGGACAACGGGATACTTAAAAGAAAATGGGAGTCTGCTGATGGAAAGAAAGTGTTAGAACAACTGGTGTTGCCATCAAGTCGAGTGGAAGAGGTACTGGGAAAGCTGCATGGAAGTATTTCTGGAGGACACCTGGGAGTCAATAAAACCCTGGCTAAAGTAAGGGAGAGGTTTTATTGGGTAAGGTATCGTACCGACGTGGAGCAATGGTGTCGGCGATGCGATACTTGTGCAGCGAGCAAAGGACCAAAAACTAGAACTCGAGGAGAGATGCAACAGTACAATGTGGGTGCCCCAATGGAGAGAATTGCTATAGACATCGCGGGGCCATTTCCGGAAACGACAAAAGGTAACAAATACATCATGGTGGTCATTGATTACTTTACAAAATGGCCGGAGGCTTATGCAATACCGAACCAGGAAGCAGTTACGGTCGCGGAAACATTAGTCAATGAATGGGTTTGCAGATATGGAACACCGCTCGAGTTGCATACCGACCAGGGAAGGAATTTCGAATCTCAACTGATGGAAGAGCTGTGCAGAACACTCGGCATTAGAAAAACACGAACTACACCTATGAACCCGCAGTCAGATGGCATGGTAGAACGATTCAACCGAACCATGGAAGAACATTTGTCAAAGGTAGTAGAAGCCAACCAAAGAAATTGGGACAAGGATCTTCCGTTATTCTTGATGGCCTATCGTAGCGCAGTGCACGATACGACAAGTGAAACGCCAGCGAATATCATGTTCGGAAGAGAACTACATCTTCCTAGTGACATCGAGTTTGGCATCCCTGGAGGTCTGGTATCCACGAAAACAGATTATGTGGGACAACTAAGGGAGAAGATGAATAAAATCCATCAGCAGGTTCGAGACCACATTAAGATTGCCAGTGACAAAATGAAAACCAGGTACGACATAAATGCAAATAGTGGCGGTTTTCAAGAAGGAGAATTGGTATGGCTATACAACCCCAGAAGAACTAAGGGAAGATCACCCAAGCTGCAGCCAGATTGGGAAGGCCCATATAAAATAATCAAACGAATTAATGATGTTATCTACCGCATACAAAAGGGACCCCGTACCAAGATGAAAGTGATACATCTGCAAAGGTTGGCACCGTACCAAGGTAACAGCACCAATGCGATCTCTGATATTGTTCGGGACGAACAAAACTAAATGGAGGGCAATGTAATAAACTTCATCCAGAATGGGTTAACTTTATTTACTCATTCATGAATTGAAAGTTAACTCCTTTTTCAATCTTTTACTTGTATTGCAAATTGTATTGCATAAATTAATGTAAATCAAATTTGTTATACAAATATTTACATTAATGAATTAAAAGGAGTTACCTAATACATTTTGCATAAATTAAATTTGAGTTCTCTAATACAAATGCAAGTATGAATGAAAACAGGTGTGGCCTATTTCAGATGTACGGACTACGTAGTATTGATTTCTAGTGGATTATAGAAGTTTCGATTTATTTATTTTTCGATATAAATAAGCAAACAAAAATATCAGATAGTCAGTTTTAATTTTGCAATTAAAAGTGTTTTACAAATATTCGAAAGTATAAGGAATAATCGGTGGTACTTGAGCCTGGGTATTAATAGTGAAAGAATCTGAACTTGGTGGAATAGTAAATACAGATTTTACGATTCCGAATATTATTGATTCAAATTGTGGAAAAGCGGTGAAGTTTAGTGTACATAAATTGGAGACCCTGGAATTTATTGTAAGGAAAAACGGAAGCTGCTGTAATTTGTTGACAAATAAAGTTTGAGATTCTGTTAACCAAAGATCTGTCTTTTTACTGTCGTGTTTGTTCAATAATCTAAAAGAACCAACGAAGAGTCGTTACAATACGAAATATATTTTACTACAAAATCTTTACTTTTTTTTATCACATTACAAACTTTATTATCGTAAATAATTTTGAGCTCTAAAATTTACATAATCTTTTTCGTTTGATTAAAATTTATACAATCCATCGATATCAAATTACACAATGACCTATCTCGGTCGACCAATTTGATCGCTTATATATACAGTCAGATCTTCTGTTTCTGTTCATCTTCCTTCTCACCGCACACAAATTTAAAATGTTTCCATATAATCTCAATATAACATTCAAGTAAATAAACAATTAGAGAAAATATCTCTTCTACAAATACAGGCAATAATTTCACTTTTCCTTATTCGCACAACGGTTTTTCATCTACAAACAATATTATTACTAAGCTTTGTATAACAAAATTCTCATTCTTTTATGCAGATACAAAAATATGTATTATCAACTGACATTGAGTGATGTAACAAAGCAATTAAGTACAAAAAATGTTTTATGTTTGTTGGCCGGAACCGAAACAAAATAGCAAACTATTAACGGATTTGGTAAATATGAATATTCTTAGTTTAAGAGTAAAATTCGAAATAGTCCGTCGTTACATAAGTTTAAGGAAAATCTAAAATGGTCAAGTTTTCACAACTCGATCTAGAACACGTTTTTCTTCTTTTATGAATTAATTTTAATTATTAACTTTTTAATTTAATTTTTTTTGTTGTTTAATTATTTTTCTTTCTTAAGTACGTTTATATTTGCTAGTGAATGTGAAATACATATTGTTGCTAGTATTAGTAAATATTGTTACTTAAATTAGAATATTTAAATCGTTTTTTTTTATTTTATTTTATAAGTTTTAATAAAACATCCACATACTATTCTAGCTCCATTCGTGTAATTTTTTTTTTTAAAAGTTAATCAAAGTTTTTTTTTAATAAAATGTGTTGCACGTAGTAGGGATTAGAATATGTGTCACAACAACACATAAAAACTTTTTAAGACCCAGGTCTCACAACAACATGCGTTCTATAAAGGATGTTAATGGACGCAAATCTTTCTTTTTTTCTTTTTTTATATTTTTTGTTAAATAATGGATAACTAAACAAAAAATCCTATCACATATAAAATATGACATAGACCAATATTTCATGATAGGATATAGAAAATAAAAATAAAATAAGAGATAAAAACCAAATTTGTTTGAAAAATTTACAGGAACAAAACTAAAATGGGATTGCCAATAATCCAGCTAGTGGCCTAATCCTTGATTATGTGACGCACTGTCTTCCTCAATGATTAAAGACCAGATATAAAGTTATATAAAGTCTCGTTTTGCAGTGTTGCATCACACTATTCCATCATCAAGGATTATTCCATAGCTAAGATTGAGTGTGCCACCGTTGACTGAATTCAGTTCATCCGGCAGCACCCCTAAAATACCACTTTGGCTAGTGATATCTCACTACTATTGCCAGTGGTATGTAACATCTCACGTTAGCTCATATGCCAGTAGCAGGGACTGGAGTACGGGGGGTTGTCACACCCGTGGATCAAAATTAAAAAATAATTAAAATATCAATGTTAACTGATCACTTCCACTTTTTTGACAATAATTCAAAAACTGTGTACCGTAAAGTACTAAAAAAATTACAATGTTTCTTGAATTAAGTGCTCTTTCATATGACACTCCACTTGCTAAAAAAGATTTTTTTCATCCTTTCCCAATCTCACCCCCTCAAAATACAGAAAAATAATTATGTGACACTTCGCTATAGTTTTCGTTGAGAGTTTATCAAACTTCCTCTCTCTCTGTGAATTTTTTCAAATTTTTCTGTCAATTAAGCTCGAAACCCAAGGCACCAACTTTTTGTTGCACATTTTTGCCAATAATTCAAAATCTGTGCTCTGCAAAATTCTAAAAAAAATTACATTGTTTCAATTGAATTAAGTCCTCTTTCATATGATATCTCACATGGCTGGGTTTTAAATGGTGTTTTTTTTTTGTATACGGCATCTGTAGGGGGCAGGTTAGTTTTATACGCATCTTAAATTTCAGATCCAAAGATTTATAGTTTATGAGATAACCGATTTTAGTACAAAAACACATCGTAGTCTCACCAGTAGTGTTCCGTATAAAAACGAAACAATAAAAACATAAAATCCAATTGAATTTTTTATCTAAATTTAAGCAAACCTTTAACAATTACCAACGTATCGATTTTCCAATTAACCGATAGGCAACGCATATATATGGTTGATAATTTAGAAAATATATTTACGCGTGATTACCGTATAAACTAATTTAAGTCTTTAAGTAAAACTCGATCAGAAGATGCATTTAAATTTTAATTGTATTTACACAGGCGATGAACCCTTGTTGATACCCCTCATTCCTCTATGGTCCATTTAAACGAAAAGAAATAAATTTGATGTATTTTTTTTATTCCTGTTTATTCATTCAATTCTTAAAACAAACATAATGTCGATGACATCATTTACGCTCAACTAAAAAATTTTGTATTTGATTTGGTCAATGACTTGTTGTAAACGATAATCCAATCATATGATATTCTCAAATATAATTTAACGTTTTATTAGTATAAAAACGCAACAGTGAATCAGTTTGAAATACCGAAATTCATGAAAACAAAATTTCATCATCTTTAGGCTTTTGTCATCTATCTAAACGTCGAGTAAAAGTTCTGAAGCATGAAATTTGGTTTTTATTCTCATTTTAAAGCGATATTTGAGGTAGGTCGTAATAAACTATATTATTCATTCTCTTCATTCTAAATACTACGTGCAGTACAAATACACGCAAAATCCATGACAGTAGTGCGAGTACGTCTTAAGAAAACGGTAGTATAATTTAAAGTATGCTTAGTAATTATTATGAAAGTGAAAACTGAAAATTGATAAGTTTTTATTCTCTTCCATTTAATTATATCAGTTTTATTTGTATGTTTTTTCGATAATAATAGTATGTATTATTGTATTGTTTTCTAACCTATAGCCTAATGAACCTAACCTATTGTCTAATGAAAATGTTCCTATAAAAAAATTATCATTATTCAATTGGTATGATTCCAATTGGTCAAATTGTTTTGATTTCATTAAAATTATTTTCAAATTATAATCACAATTGCTTTGATAAGTTTTGTTCAAAAATCAAATTTTAATTTAAATTCTCTTATTTCGTTTAGTTGAACTTGGTTGATTGTATGAGAAGGGCGTTTTTTATCATCAGGGGTTTTTTATTAAGAAATTTGATTTATCAAATAAAACAATAAAGATTTATTGTTTTAATTGAAAAAAATGTTTTTAATTTTTATAATACACAATTCTTTGTCAGAGAATAAAGTATTGTAATTGATTCGTGAATAATGAATTTTATTCTCTCGCAAATTAAAATTCTCGCTCGTGCCTCGCTCAAATTTTAAACTTTTGCTTGAGAATAAACTACTTCATTATTCACTCATTGATTAAACTACTATTTATTACATTTTGAGAAAGTGAGTAATAGTGGAGATCATAAAATAGCTAAAATTTTTGACAGATTTACCGACAGAAACTGGAAATAATCTATGGATAAAGGGCCATTTCCACCAAAAGCAACGCGACAGTCGACAATTTTAAATACACATTAATATACTTATATTATGATATTAAACGCAAGTTTACTGTATAAATAAACTATTTTTTATAAAACTGCTATTGAGATTTATAATTTTAATTCATAAAATCTAATTTCAAGTTATTGTTTGATGTGAAGTTGCAGCTTACGCAGGTGAATTATGTTCCACAACCAGCGTAGAAAAAATTACGCAACAAAAAGTAAAAAACTAACCAAACTAGGTGGCGTTGTTGTTTAATTTGCTGTCAAAACGCAAATGTGTTTCAAAATTCAAACAGTCGATTGCGATTCTTTTATTCAATTTTGCAAAATCAGGTAAATTAAATATTATAAATCATATATATTAAATTACTGCGCCTTCGCAACATTTGATTTGCTGTTTAATAACCTTTAATAACTAAGCCAAAAATTTAAATTCAAATAATAAAAAAATGTCGCGTCGCACTTAGTGTGAACATGTACAAGCGATAGTGGTGTGTAATTTGTAGATATTGTCGCGTCGCTTTTGGTGGAAACGACCCTTAACTGGTAAAAATATATCGCAAGTCATGTTTTAGTTTTAGATTTTGGTTTGCAAAATGAAAAACTGAAGGTACAATAGTCAAGCAATTAGTCGGTAAAGTCAAAATATAATGTATACAGTGTTCTCGGTAATGCTTGCAATTTTTGAAGTTATACTTCTTTGGGCACGTTATACAAATTGGGATTGGGTGTTGGCCGAGAAACCGCGTCACGCTGTTATTCGCTGTTATTTTAGCCTTTATGCGAAATTACTAAACAAATCATAATAATTAATAATTATTAGTTTTTTGAATAATATTTTCTTGTATTTATTTAATATTTTTTTTTTTGAATAATGTTTTTTTTTAATAATACTTTTTTTTAATAATATTTTTTTTTTGAATATTTTTTTTTTTGAATAATATTTTTTTTTTTCTTCTTGAATAACATTTTTTTTTTTTTGAATATTTTTTTGACTAAGAAAACTAAGAAAAATCGACGATTATACGTTCTTATACTTTTTGAATATTAATATTTTTTTTTATTTTTTGTTGAATATTTTTTTTTATTTCTTTTTTTTTTTAATTCTTTTTTTATATTTCTGTTTTTATTTTTTTTTTAAATTTTTTTTCTTTTTGAATATTTTGTTTTTTTATTTTTTTTTTGAATAATATTTTTTTTTTGAATATTTTTTTTTTAGTTATTTTTTTTTTATGTATCCTGTCTGTCTGTCTGTGAGCGTGTGTGCGAGCGAATGGCCAAGAAAGTATAACTTCCAGCGTCTGGTCCGACGCAGACCCTACTTTTTTTATAAATCTACGAATCAAATCAAATGAAAGAGAAATTTATTTACTATTGATAAATGTTCTTTCAGCTACTTTTTTTCTATTAATGATGGAGGAAAAGTTCAAATGACATTGCTTTGTGCTAATTTATCTTCCCGAAAAAATTATGAGACCAAACCATCGGTGAAAACGGAGGAGGCAATGAGATGTACAATTTGGACGCTCTCTAAAATGATCGTTCTGGAAGGACAAAATTCTAAAACGAGGGATTTGGATATCTCTGAAGTTCTTTTCCGTTATTTGTGCTGCACACACAATGGAAGTATATCGTAAATTTATCTAATGTGGAGTTCGTTAAAGTTGAATTTATAGTAGATTCACAATTCAGTCACATTTTTTTGGTACTGCAGTAAATTAAGCTTGTCAGTTTATTCGGTTCATCCATAAACCGTACCGCTCTTTCCAGAGTCTAGAGATCTGATGGTTGAATGATAAACACCTCCCAAAGCATGACAGCAGTATTCCATACACGGACGAATAAATTACACAGTTGAACAAGTTACTGCAGTTTTTAATATAAGCTTAAAAACTACAAATTTTAGTACAACTCTAACATCAAAATTTATTTTTTATGTGACGGGATTGGAAGTCAGTTATTTTTACCTCCATTTTTTATCTATTATCTATTTTTATCTATTTTTTATATATTATATTATATTTAATTGTTCACTGCAGAGTTTTGATACATTATCAAAAATATTCGTTTTTTATAATCCTCCCTTTAAATCTGAAACTATATGTTTCACTGGAATTCCGAAGTTAGTCGACCGAAGAATTTGGGAAAATTCTCAATGATAGAAAGTTTGGTAATAAAGGGAAGAGGAGAAATAAAATCGATTTTTACCAAGGCAAGCCCTACTTTCCTTAGCTAGCTACTTGCCTTAGTTACTTGCCAAGGCAAGCCCTACTTGCCTTAGTTATTTGAAAAAAAAAAACTAATAATAAGTAATATTACATTAAATATTATTAAAATGGTGACTTCACTCCTTTAGGCTGCCTCTAACTCAGGGCTTTTGAAATCTTTTTTACTAAAACAATATCCCGAGCAGAAATTAGTTAGGGAAAACCTGAATACAGTCAGGGCGTGATCAGGGCCTGGTCAATCCTACAAGGGCAATCCCTATTAGGGCAATCTGATGTGGGCCTGTTCCGGCCCTGATTTAGAATAACCTTTTAGGGTTAACCTTATTTGAATATATCCGGCCCTGATCAGGTTTTTCGTATTTGACCCCTAGCTGAAATTTAAATGGGTTAAAATTCACTAGAGTATTATCCATTTTAGAAATATATAGCTAAAATCGTTTCATGTATATTTTAGTTGTAGCTTCTCAGCTGAACGACTATAATAATAGTCATTAAGGTGGTATGTATGTTTTAATTTTTTCCATTGTAATGTTTTTATTTTAATTTGATTAATTTATGTATATAATATATAAATATATATCAAGGTCTGGTCAGGATATCCCAATCTGGGCCTGACCCGATTATCCCAATCAGGGTCTGATCCAGGTTATCCCAATCAGGACCTGATAGGGCAAAAGCGTTACACTCATGATCAGGGCCCAATCAGGCAGCCCTACCAATACCTGATCCGGGTTAGGGCAAACCTGATCAGGGCCTTACTTGAGCCCTAACAAATTTCTGCTCGAGATATAAATATTTAAAGATAAGAAAAATAAAATAACACGTAACAGGAAATTGTCGTTTTATCTAATAGGAAAACAAAATAAAACTACGCAGTGGCAGATGTAAACGAATAATGGTGTTAAACGAATAAAAATCATAACATTGTAGATGATTATCTAATCCAATCCATGGTTTTAATCTCGTGGTCTAAAAGCCAAACCAAATCCAAGTAACTCGGTAACATTTAAAACAAAAATATTTTTTAAAATTAAAGCAATCTGTTTTTTACTTCACCACAATTTTGTAAATATGTGTAAAGTGATGCAATCTATCGAGAAAAAAAAATCTTACACGCCCCAGATTTTGTTTTTTTGTTTTGAACCATCCTTTATCTAAATAGCCACTAACAATTTTGGTGTACGTCTGTGGGTGGGTGAGTGGGTAGGTGGATGGTTTCGCGACATTCCTGCATAGGATCTTAATGAAACTTTGGCAAACTTTTCAAATTCACTTGAAAATGGAAGACCTGGATTCATTTCAAAATTAGACAAGATGGCAGGGGGTCTCCCCAACACCTCTAAGTTTAAATCTTCAATAACTTCTAATCCCGGCATATGATCTTATTGAAACTTGGTATATAAGGTTTTAGTACTTCTTCCAATATTTCTGTAAACTAACTTCCAGCTTGTCACTTCCGGTTAAAAAGTGTTTTTTCAGGTGTTTATCCGCCTACAATTACAGATCGATTTTCATGAAACGTTGGTAAAAGCTTTCAAGTAACATAGAAAATATTTCATCAGCCTTTGTGGCACATTGGATAAAGGGTAGGGGGTTCGCCATACAACAGGTGGTTTTATCACAATGTTTCCATTGTTTGTTGGGAGCATATAACATTCGTTCGGGAATGAATTTTGATGACACTTTGGAAAAAGATGCAGATGTGTATTGCAAGAAGCTGATTAGTTTTTGGACGATATTAAACAAAGTGGTGAAGGGTCCCTCGAGAACCTGTGTTTGTGAAAACCTCATAACATCTGTACCTGATAATCGAATTTGATGAAACTGCGTACATAAGCATTTATTATAGTTCACAACAATACATCCCAACCTCCGGTTTTTCACTTCCGGTAAAAAAATTTTGTTTGGAATTTTTTGAATTTTTTTTAGTGTCTTTATGCACACTACAGCCTACAATAATGAAGTGATTATGGAAACTTATGAAAAAGGTTTCAATTAGTGTGAGAAGATAATAACCATATTTTGAGACAAATCGATCAAAGTGGCGGGGGTCCACCATAAAACTGCTGACTTTTCACACTTTGTTTTTACAGTTTGTTGGGATCATACAGACTTTTTTCATTAATTAATTTCAATGATAGTATCGTACAAAATGGAGATTTGAATGACAAAGAACTGATTAGTTTTCGGACAATATCGGGATAAGTGGTGGGGGACCTCCGAACACCTATTTATTTTGTAACTATTTTTTCAATGTTTGTTGGGAGCATCACAGTTAGAAATAAGCTGAATATGTAATGCAAATTGCTACACATATAGGTCCTACTGAATTCTCCATTATAAAACAATGCAAAGCTTGGTTTAAAACTAAATTTAATGCTCTTTGCATTAGCAAGTTGTTTTCAAACTTCTAGCGTAGCAAGTAGTTTTCAAACTTCCACGGTTTTTTGTACTATAATTTGTAGTTTTGCATTAAAATTAGATTTAATGCAATATTTGCTTTGCAATTTAATAATAACTTGCTTTACATAACCCATATAGCAAATATTGCGAGTAGCTATATAATAGCTTGGACCTTTATACCAATAGTAACAAAACAAAATAAAACAAAGGAGATTACTCCCGGGATACGGATTGTCCCTGCACGAATCTTAAATTTGGGAATCTCTTATTTTTTTGTTAGCTTTATCCTAACATTCCAAAGGAAAAAATAATTAAACAAAAATTAATATATATTGAATCTAAAATACCTTAAATTAACTGTTGATTGGTGGACCCCATTCACTTCCAGTATGATTTCCTATTTCCAAAGTTTAATTTCCAAAACTCAGCAGCCTCTGATTTTGTTATACGAAATTGATCACCAGCAAAAAATCCATTTGGAAATATAGCTTTTAATTCACTTCCTTAAATAGTTTTATGCTTCACAATAATATAAAGTTGTTATAATGTCTAGGATACGCGATATATAAACACATTCATAAAAACCGGGGCGTTATGAGAGGGCATTATGAATTCATAACGCCCGCTATTAAGACGCTAAAAAACTAAATAAAATTATTTTTACTGTGGTTTTGTCTACACAATGTAAATAATTCTTATTGAATTTAAGCTAGTAAAAGATTTTGACATTTGCTTAAAAATGTTTAGCAACATTTTAGTTATTAATTGTTCATATAGATTTCCAAAACTATCAAATTATTTTAAACGTCATACAATGTTTTTGTCATACGCTACAAAATTTAGGAGAATTTGTTTACGTAGCAACGTTCAAACAAAAAATATTTATTTTAAACTTCAAAATAGTTATTTTCTTGGCATACTACGATACATTTGTATTTGTTTGCATATCAATATAGATTAACAAATTAAATTCTTTCTTAGTTTTTAGCTTATTAAGTGAAGCATAAAATCTTGTATGCACCACTGGCGTTACTGGGTATTACGCCCATCAAGCGACATCCATCCCTCGGGCCAGAGGCCCTCGGGCTAGATTACGTCGCTTTCCGGGCGTAATAACCTACATAACGCCCTAGGTACATAAATAGCTATTATAGCTTGTTTACATTTTCTCATTAAATTATTTATAAATATATGAAAATGTTAATTTGTGTGTAATATATGCATTTGATCTTCATATTTAGAATAAATCAAACGTAATCTTTGATATGTATCACTTTATTATTTTATTTTTAATTCTAGGCAATTATAATTAAAAACACACTATTCAAACTTTCATAAAACATTTTTTTGTGTTTAAATATAGCATTACAAAAATTTGTTTTTGATATAATTATCAATGAACTTATTTTTTCTAAACATGATTGCATGAACAAACTTTGACTAGATGCTATCTTTTTAAAAATCAAAACCGGAATGAATTTTTATTTAAATCAAACTTTTAACATCGAAAACTCATTCAATCCCAAAAAAATGTGATTTTTTTTGTTTTACATCTTCTCATGTAATCAAAATCGTGTAATACCAAGATTCAGCAAAAGTTAGTAACGACATCTGTTCGTTAGAATTGGAAGTAAAATTGAGTACGTTCGTTTGTTTTTTATAGTATATTCGAAATTTAACTAGCCGTTAAATATTAGAAAATTTTAAAATTATTATTAATGTAAAAATGAACTGAAACTAATGAAATAAATTTTTATTGAATTAGAAAAAGAAGATGAATTGGTTTTATTATTGTTTAGGCGAATATAGCGGACGTTACACAAAGCTTGCATTAAAAATTGCAGTAATTTTTCAACTGTATACAACGTTCGTTCGTGAATGTATCTTTGAAAGATCAATAACATATGTATCTGATAATCGAATCGGATCAAACTTGATACATAAACATTTAGTTCAGTTCAACAACAGTTCTGCTGTTTTTTTTGAATTTTTTTGAAAGTGATCCCTTCCTAGTGTGTACGAAAAACAAAATAACGATAACGTTTAAATGCATCTTATGCTAAGGAACGAAATATCAAAGCAATATAACAGCTATCCTGGCGAATGTGGAAGCGTTTTGGGTCCTTCTTAAACGTGTCATGTAAATTGTCCCTAAGGAGCCTACAAAGATAGGAGTACCTTCTCAAAGGTACGGGAGTATCTTCTCAAAAGGAGTATCAATACTGTTTTGGTGTTATTTTAAAGATGAAGAAATGCTACATAAAACGCTACATTATTGGAAGGACGGAACACCCGATGCACTTAAAAGCACCACATCAGTTGGTGGAGCAAAACGTTTCAAAATAATGTTGATATAAACGAGAAGGAAAAATGAACAGATGAAGACATTGAAAGCTTTCACAAGGGAGCTTTAACAAATAAAAGTAACGAGTTATGAAGCATGCTGGATCTACCGATATTCAAAACAAAGAACGTGTGTTACAAGTTGATTTAAACAATAATAAATACTTCACCCACAAAATAAAAACTATTAACATAAGTGTTCAGCAATAACATTGTCGTAGGTCAAAATTTAATCGCAAACTTGAAGAAATTGTTGAGGAGCTCGTGAGAGAAAAATTCAATGGAGCTTTGTAAAAACTTAAAAGTAACAACACACTCGGTATCGACGGTATATATCAAACGGAATAAGGTCGGTCTAAACTCTAGAGTGATGTCTCACCTTACAAAAATTGAATTTCTGGAGAATATTTGTATACACGTTAGTTTGATCAAACAATAAACTTAACAAAATTCAAGTTTATCGACCAACTGCTCACCTTCGAATGTCGATGTCTCATCCATTTTTTACAGGATTGTTTTATTTTAATTTTATAATTTTAATTTGTGCGTTTCATGATTCTTTGATGATGGTTCTTCGATTTATTGTGCCAATATTAAAATATTATATTGTTTTTGGCTTATCTCATTGCTAATTGACATACAGGGTTGATGAATTTAAACAATCCTAATACCGTGTAGGTGGAGAATTTGTTTGAATTAAGATAAAAACTATCAAATATGTCACAGATAGTTTTAAAATTAAAAAAATTTATTGGAATTAGAATTCAAATTTACATAGAATATCGTTTAATAAATTGTCGAATTAAACTGTCTAACATCAATTTTTCGACTTGATTTTCAAAAAGCAAAACAAAATCATACAGGTTATGCATATTTCTTAAGAGACATCAATTATCGCGATTTGAATATTTGGGCACGTTTAAATAAATTTTTATTACAAAGTGTGCTGTTTAAGTTTCATCTGAGCACAGATTTATAATGAAGCTAGATTGTATAAATTTTCAATCATAAATTTCGGTAGAAATTTGCGAGTTTTTTAATATACCAAAAAATTACCCAAAAAAACAGCTCAAAACAAAATTTTGACGAGCACTTATCTTACAGCTAACCATTAGAAAATCAAATTTTGAAAAACATTATTGGATTATTGTATCATTATTTTAGCGATTCTATGGCTCAAACTACATAATATTCCTTACATTTTAAATTCTAACATGTTTTAAAACTAAAGAGCTGAAAAAGAAATGGAAAACAGACAATATAGTATAAAATATATTTTCTAAGATATAAAAATCTAATTTTATCTCAAAAACTTTGGAAGTTATACAGGAGTTTGTAGAAAATACATTTTGCAATAAATCAGGGTTGAATTTAATCAGGGTTGAACTCATCCTAATGTCACTAAAATACTAATGTCAAATTTGAAAATAGTCAAAACATTAAACAAATCTATCTCGAACCAAAAATGTCTTTAAAAGCAAAAATTGGACCCTCAATTTTAAACGCAGATTTATCAGAATTGTATATAGAATCAGAAAAACTCCTCAAGAATGGTGCAAATTATTTCCATTTAAATGTTGTGGATGTTCATTTTGTTCCTAACCTAACTTTTGGACATCCGATAGTCAAATGTTTACGAAATAAAATAAAGGATGCTTTCTTTGAAATTCATATGATGGCATGATGGCTAGTGTTGATCAATATACTTCTCATGGTGAGCCGGTTCAGCAATTGTTGCAGAAGTTTCAAGGAAAGTTAAAGAACCTTTATGGTTTAGCTTTAAAACCAGGCACTCCGGTTGAGCTTGTGAAGGAGTACTTTCCCTTAGCTGATATGATTTTGATTATGACCGCTGAACCCGGTTTTGATGGTCAAAAATTTATGAGTGATATTATGCCAAAAGTGGAATGGCCACGTGAAAATTACCCCAACATTAGATATAGAGGTTGATGAAGCAGTTGGACCAGAAACAATTAATGAGTGTGCTAAAGCTGGAGCAAATATGATTGTTGCTGGTACAACAATTATACGGGCTACTAATCAAAAAGACGTAATATCACTTTTAAAAACTACAGTAGTTTACACTAGTATCATAAATATGTTATTGTTCCTAATTTTAAGATGATTTTTGTTAACTTGGGCTGGATATAGATTTAAATATGGATATGGATATGGAAGTGGATATGAATATGGATGTGGATATGTATATACGGTGGATATGTATATAATGTGGAGATGGATATGGATGTGGATATGGATAAAGATAAAGATATGGATATGGATGATGATATGGATTTTACTTCGTATGGATATGACATGGACATGAATTGGATATGGATTGGATATGAATTCGATATGAATTGGATATGGATTGGATATGGATTGGATATGGATTGGATATGGATTGGATATGGATTGGATATGGATTGGATATGGATTGGATATGGATTGGATATGGATTGGATATGGATTAGATATGGATTGAATATGGATTGGATTGGATATTGGTTAGATATGGATTGGATATGGATTGGATGTGAATTGGATATGGATTGGATATGGATTAGATATGGATTGGATATGGATTGGATATGGATTGGATATGGATTGGATATGGATTGGATATGGATTGGATATGGATTGGATATGAATTGAGTATGGATTGGATATGGATTGGATATGGATTAGATATGGATTGAATATGGAATGGATATGGATTGGATATGGATTAGATATGGATTGGATATGAATTGGATATGGATTGGATATGGATTGGATATGGATTGGATATGGAATGGATATTGACTGGATAATAATTGAATATGGATTAGTTATGGATTAAAAATCGGATATTGATGTTATATTTTTTTATATAGACCAACAAAAAGAAATTATATCACAAGAAAAGAACATCAAAAATGTAAATTCAGAAGTTTTTTAAAGATGTTCAATTCACAATGTACAAAAACAAAACAAACAAAAAAATGATATCTTAGCGGCAAAAAAACATCGAAAATGTAAATACAGCAGTTTTTTAGAGAGGTTAGGTACACAACGTAAAAAAACAAATAAAAAGAAATGATATCTTATCACACGCACATTTCAGCAATAAGAACGTCAAAGGAACCAAATCAGGAGATTGTTTTTAGGGTTTAATACACAACGTAAACGTACCAAGCCAAAGAAATGATACATTTTGATAAGCAAATTGGATGCTGCGAGAGTAAAAACATTTCATATAACTATTTAAGCTAAAATTTTAAATAAACATACCAAGCTACAAAAATGTATTCACATTTATGAACTAAAACTTAAAAATAAAAAATATATAAATAAATAGTCCCGATGGTCGACACAATTAAGTTTACAAAGTAAAAATTTATTTTTCATCGAATTCCAAATGTACAATGCATTATTTGAAAGTTAATCTGATACGAGAGAAGTACAAAACAAACGCGAAAGAAAACTCTTTGAAAGCAGACAGTAAATTATTTTTAAAAGCCCTAATTTTGGGCGTTTAATGACAAGAAATCCCTTACACTTCAAAGAGTTTTCGCGTCTGTTTTGTACTTCTCTCGTTTCAGATTAACTTTCAAATAATGCATTGTACATTTGGAATTCGATGAAAAATAAATTTATACTTTGTAAACTTAATTGTGTCGACCATCGGGACTATTTGTTTATATATTTTTTTTTTTAAGTTTTAGTTCATAAATATACATACATTTTTGTAGCTTGGTATGTTTATTTAAAACTTTAGCTTAAATAGTTACATGAAATGTTTTTATTCTCGCAGCATCCAATTTGCTTATCAAAATGTATCATTTTTTTGGCTTAGTACGTTTACGTTGTGTATTAAACCCTAAAAACAAACTCCTGATTTGGTTCCTTTGACGTTCTTGCTGCTGAAATATGCGAGTGATAAGATATCATTTCTTTTTATTTGTTTTTTTACGTTGTGTACCTAACCTCTCTAAAAAACTGCTGTATTTACATTTTCGATGTTTTTGCCACTAAGATATCATTTTTTTTTTGTTTGTTTTGTTTTTGTACATTGTGTATTAAACATCTTTAAAAAACTGCTGAATTTACATTTTTGATGTTTCATGTTTACAATCTAACTAGCAGATCTACCGAAAAAGTTGATTGGTTGGCTACCTTACAATCTACTTGCCAGCTTTTATACTCGCCAACTAGCAGCTTGTAAACAATCTTAGTGTCAACGAGGCTTTACTATACCAACAAATGAAGTTTTTAATTTGTTAGGAGAATATTCAATAAACTATAGAACTGTTAAAGAATTTAAATCAAATTCGCTAGTTGTGGAATGAATATAATTACAATGGAAGACATACCCATGGGAAGCATATATTCTTTAGTAGTCGTGGATAAAAATTATTATTTGTTTCTTTCATAGAACTTAACTACATAGAAGTAGGTTCGTGAATAAACAAAAAACATTTTAAGTTGCTTGTTTTTATTTTTGATTTAAAAATTCCAACAAAATTTTAATTTATTAGGAAAAATTAATAAAATTGAGTTTTTAATTAAATTTAATTATTGTAATTTAAATTCAAAACTATAAGAAAAATTGAATATTTTAGAAACATTTGTAGTAAAATTTATTAGTGATTGATTAGTGAGTGAATTAAATTTCATTGAGGACAAAATGGCAGTCGTACGGTAACCTTTCATAGATATAGTGTAGTTATTCTAACAAATTTAATGATAAATTTAATTGTGTATAGGATAAGATTACATAAAAAAAAAGTCCGAGTCCGAGGATGTCCGCTAGAAATAGGTAAATTTCGAGATCAGACAGTTTTGTGACAAGTAGAATCCGATGTATCAGATTAATTTAAACAAAACAAACTAATTACAAACAGATATCGAACAAATTTTAAAAAGAAAATTATCTACATTACATATAAGCTAAACTACATCTACGCAATTTTGCAACAATCGAATATTAAATTTACCACAGAGCATATGTATGACCATGTATGACACTATATTAAAAACACACGGCAACCTACTCTATATCATACGTCGTGCAATTACTGCGAAATATCATAATAGTTTATTTCTAAGAAAAAAAAATTGATTTCTTCTATTCAAATATTTTTATTTTTTTTTTCATTGACATAAGGTTTTTGCAAATTATTGTTGTTGGGGATTTTTGCAAGCTTTTTTGTTGAAGCCGACAAGTCAAAAAACTCTAACTGCAGAGGTTTATATTTAAAAGAAACGGTTTAAGATGTTTCCACAGATTCTAAATATATGAAGTTTATAAAAATATTAGTATCCAAACGGCCGTTATAACGGTTTAAAAAAAAAAACTTTTCTAGTAGAAAGCCTCTAGTTTCTTAACTATGAGTCGGATTCAGCTGATTTACGAATTCATCGAATATATTAATAAAACACACATTTTTAGAAACATTTTTTTGATCTGGCAAAGTAGTAACAGATATCAACATGTTCACCATCAATAGTGAAGACAATTTTTCTTTATTATTCGAATATAACTTGTTCGGGAAGTGGTCTTGTACGACAATGACATCAATAAGGGTAATTCAAGCTATTTCAATAACACTGGATGAATTTAAAACTAGTTAACAAATCATGCACAAATCTACCGTTCAAAGGCAATAGTTGTGACAGTAATAATTTAATAAATAATTTTTGGAAATCATAATTTTCAACTATAGCTTGTACACTGGCGCAGCTATTGAATAACTACTTATGATCAACTATGCCTGTAGTATATTGGAGCAACTATTACATTATATTGAATTTTGGTATAACTTATGTACAACTATCGCGTAACTACTATATATAATATTGATTTAATATTGATAATATTGATGCATCTATCGCCTGTACCTTGGCGCAACTATTATTATTTTAAATACTATAGGTTACTCAGTATGAGTGTCTGGGGAAAAAGGCGGTGAAGAGTGGGATCAAACTTGAACTAATAGGGGAGCGAAATATTTCAATTTTTGGTTTAACATGTAATGAATATATATTAAAGTAACGGTCTTGGTTCCTCCGTCTTTAGGGGTCGTCATAGTTCATGGTCCTTACCTATTTAAATCCGTTCTTTGGTTAATGTTGTTTGTGTGCAATTCTGCATTTGTACTGGGCTGGAGAAATGCCTTCTCGAATCCGCAAGATTGAAGTTAGTCGGAATTAAACATCGCAAGGCACGCAGTTCCTTTAATGTTTCTGGTAGTGATTGCATTATCAGGATCAGTGCTCATTACAAATGTCCCCATAATAGCTTTTCTAAAAACTAAAAAAAAACTTTTGAACACAAATCGATTGTCTCGATGTCTCAACCAAAAGAACAAAACCTCGAACGAGGAAAATCTTATGTGCACTCTTCTCTATGAAGGTACTTTGAAAGCAAACTCTTCTTCTTTAGGTTTGTTTTGGTAATGATCAATTTGCAAATGCCTCAAACAAATAAACAACAATTATAATCGCCATGGCAATGGGCAATATTGACTTTATAAATTACGGCGCAACGTAATATACTATAAGTTTGTCATATGTTCATGGTTTTATTTTCTAAAAAAGTACATACAATAATTGCATAGTCAGGAGCCCTACATCATCAAAAGTTGAATATCTAATAGTGGTTTTCATGTAAACACTAGAAAGTGTTAGAGCACACATCCCCACTCATGCCCAACCTAACCATACACTTTCTGTTTAGGCAATATTAAATAATTTCAAACTAGCGTAGATATTGAGAATCATTAGAGAAAGCGAGTACTTTCGTACTACATCTGCCATCTGCCTATCTTCCTTAAGCCTTTGTACTCCTTATATAGGGGTCATTCTTTTACAAACCGAACACCTTTCTGAGGGACACATTCTTGATTTGGCTGATTTGGCCTTTTTAACACATTTTCTATCGAAAAAAAGATATACATGTTCGAGGGTTTTTTTTTGAAAATATAGCGGTTCTAAATTTCGAAAATTTCGTAATTTTTGCTTGACGAGTTAACTTTTTGTCTGTTTTATTTTAAATTTAAAAGATGTTAGTTTTAAAAAAAATAAAATTAACAAAAATTATTAACAAATTCCTATTGTTGAAAACAAATAAAATATTCAAATCGATCTTTAGTCATTGCCCCACCCACGAAATGAGTTTTTAGTATGACCATCGTATTCTACGTTTCATTTCCTATAAAAAACGTATTTTTAATTAATGGAGAAATGATTTCTACTTTTTGAAATAAATTAATTTATGGAGTTCGGGACGACAAAAAATTCCATATATGGGTCATTCTTTTACATACCGAATATATTGAGACAAAATGTGACTAAGACATTTTTGATTCAGCTGATAATTTTTTTACGAGTTTTATATAAACAAAAAGATATACTTGTTCGAGCATTTTTCTTTTTTTTAGGGGAAATAGAGCGGATCTAAATAACGAGATTTTCGTGATTTTTGGCTTGAAGACTTATTTTCAAAGATTCATAACTTCGATTCTGGTTAGATAGACACTTTTTATTTGTTTTAATTTAAAGTAAAAATGGAATTTAAAAAAATCTGTTTTTTTTAAATTATTACCAAATTCCTATTGTTATAAATAAATAAAATGTTTTGTTTTATCGTTTATGATAGCCGCTTTCCAATCGAGTGAATTGCTGAATGATTCACTTAAACTGAATTGTATTCCGGAATTTGTATGTTCCAATGGTAATATTCAGTTTCCACTGAACGTAAACTGAGCTACTACAGAACTGAATTGAATTGAATAAAGTGAAGGAAAAAATAGGTTTATCAGTTCAACATATTCATATTTTTTTATTTACGGTCAAACGTTAAAAATAATAAAAATAAATCGGAACATATTTGTTTGTGTCTAAATTTTCAATTTTGGTTATGTATTTTTTAAATGTCAAAAAATTGCTGTTTTTTGATGTTTTGGCTCTATTTTTGATGATTTACTGAATATTAGACCAATTCAGTTTAAGTGAATCAATCATTCAGTAATTCACTCGATTGGAAAGCGCCTGATATAATTTTTTACGGTTGTATGTTAAAATCATTATCTAACAAAAACTAAGAGTGCTTAGTATTCTACGCTCAATTTTCAATAAAAAACGTATATTTAATTAATGGAAAAATGAGTTTTACTGTTACAAATAAGTTAATTTTTCCAGCGCAGAACGATAAAAATTTATGGAAGTTTTATTTGTCCCAATCTTTCAGTTCATTTTGTCCAAATCTGTTCGGTTTCTAAAAGAATGCTCCATAGACGATTCGGGATAGTCAGATATTTTGTGTACTAAAAATAAAAGCATATACGATGCAACAGTGTTTGGATTTAATATAGGAGGCAAACCCTCAAATTTAGTTATCTTTGTTTTTTTCTAAGAACCAATAGGTCTGAAAGACGATATTCATGGAACACAACAGAAGAGTTTTTTTATTTAAAATTCTCCTCTATTTTTACATGGCAAATATAGTACAATTTTTAATGCTGAAGTTTGGCCATAAAATTAATTTAACTTTAAAACGAGAAGTAAAACTTAATTGGCTCTGCCAAATAGTTTTTATGTTTTATTAACAGGCAGACTGCTCTTGAAAGCTGCATTATTAAATCCTAAATAGAACAATAAACTCTAGGGTGGTTCAATTCTCTTGGGCAACAATATATCGACATAGAAGGAGATTTGTGCAGGCCAAAAGTTCTTCGGAGCCTTTGGCTTCAGGATTTTTAAATATGCTCACTACAAAAATTAAGGCCACCTAATGTGTTTCAAATCTTAGTCCTTCCGACCGCAAAACAATTGTTGAAAACAATATATGTTGATACTTTGAATACGAATTGATCCTATATATAGATTTTTTGTTGAAGAAGACGAAATGATCCATCACGTAGTGGTAGAGTATTTAGTTTTACCAAGACGCAGATGTTATATATATCAGATGTTATATAGACTCATGATGCTACCAAATTTTGGCAAAAGTTTTTTTATTAAAAGTGGTTATATAAAGCTAAGGAATCGATGTTACAGATTCTTAGGAAGCAAAACGTCTCGGGAACGGTAGCGCCATGATTTCTCAATTGTTTGTTCTATAGTTGGTTATCCTTCATGGAGAGGCTGTTTTAGTTGGTGTATCGTAAGAACACGGATTCGAAAGTAAAAGAAAATTTTTTTGGTATGCAATTCCGTAGCCAAAATTATGTTCTATATAAGTATAATAAATATAGTTTAGATTAAATTAACCATAACCGTCATCATTATTACATCAGTCAATGTGTTATCATCGGTTAAGCATTTTAATCGTAAACTTTCTTTGATATTAATTTAAATTTATTTCTAAAAAGATTCACATAATTTCCACTTAGCATTTCAAAGTTCACAATATTTCTTGGCCTCATTTTTAACCTTCTTGATGCAAAATAAAATCAAAAGTGATACGATAACTTTTCATATTTCATTTACTTTCCTTGAAAGCTTTTTGATAACAAGAAATCCTAAATCCGGTTTGATATAAAAATATGGTAAATAAACGACGATATTTTGTTTAAAAGATCACCAAATCATAAATTTATTGATTTTTAATTCGAAACGGTTGATTTTGATTAATGATAAAATTTAAAAAATAATAACATTATAATAATTTTCAATGGAACGTTCAATTAAATTATGTCAAATCGATAAGAGTTTTGAATGTATGGATGAACATATATTATTAACATTTCTTACATATGGTTAATATTTCTTACAGTATAGTTGGAATGTCAATGTAGATAGTGTACAACTTATGATATTAGAAAACAATTTTCCTTTGTGAACCCTATTGGATAATTGCTGCTAAGACTTCTTCCTTGGCCTTACTGACTGACACGTTTTAAATTGGTGTAAATAAAATAAAAACTTACCTTTATTTTTAAAATAATAAAAGTATTCCTTTCACAATTTTATTTTGTTTTTGACACAAACAAAAATACATTGATCTTAAATTTTTGTGTGTATTTGTGTATATCAAATATATTATTTTTATGTTTCCATCAACTTAACTTAACTTATTTCTTTTTCTTTATTTATTTCTTAATCACTTGCACAACTAAATTTGAAAGAAAAATTTCAAAAAAAAAACTTTCACAAAAAAATTACAAATTTCACTAAAATATAGTTTTGCTGTTAAAAGGAACAATTTCTGAATCACTATTGGAATCTAATTAGAATTTTACTAAAACCACAATCGTTAACGGTTTATAAGTTGAGAGTCTCGATATTTAAAAGATGAAATCATTTTTTAATCTTAAACAACAAAGTAAATTTATAATGGCAGCACTATAACCATAAAAAACTCGATTAAGCGATTCGACCGTTTTCGAGTTCGTTTCTTTTCTTACTAAAATGTTGAAGTCTTTCATATCGTAAAAAAATTGACTTTTAAGAAAATGTTATGAGGTAGAAATATGAAAAAAAGATAAAGAAGGGTGATGCGAAAGAGTTGTTTGTTATGATTTCTTATTGGAATTTGGATGGAATATGAATGGTATAACACTAATGATATTTTTGTATATGAGAAAATTGGTATAACATGAATATTAAATGGGTTAGTTACAATGCTAAGAAAATGTGCGGATGGTTTAAGAAAAATATGGTTGTCTGTCGCAGTCGACGAAAACTATATAAAACTACTAGACCGATTTAATAAAGAATTTGTTTACAAAAATATAATATACTTATATGCGGAGAAGTGCTTGAGCCAACAGCTGTACCAAAAGTGTGTCAAAATAGTATATTTTCCTACAAGAGATGAAAACATTGTTTTTTTCGTGAGTAAACATTACAAACAAATAGAAATCGACAACATAACATTCAAAGTTCATATTATATTTATTCATGGTTGCGTTGTTTAAAAAAACCTTGTAAAATTATATGAAAAACCATAGCAACTACAATTTGTTATTCTTTTTACACTAGTGGAAAGAAAACCCATTTTCACAGGGCATTAAGCGTGATGAAAGTAGACTTTTCATATGCTATCATACAAAAAAGAAGTTTTTCATACATTTTGGATTAAGAATCGCTTATTTTAAGTGATAATGATTATAGTAGCTTAGAATATAGGATAATTAATTCAATGAATTATTTGTGATATTACATCACTCCGATGGAAATAATCCCATCATGAATAATAAGACTGAATCTAACAAAATATGGTGTGCAATTTATGAAAATTTTTTTGCTATCCACAAAATTGTCGATCGATCTAGTTTCGAACCGATAAGAACTTTTTATTACACTTTAAAAGAGTATATCATTCTCATCAGGGCTAGCCGACTAGATACACTACCAAAAAATTTTTTCGCTATATAAACCTAAAATAGGTCACTACTCTAGCGAAGTATAAGAAACCAAAAAACTTTCATAAACATATGTTTATTAGATTCAGGTTTAGTCAATTTGTTTCTCTTGTTGATCACTATTGTTGTTATACTCTAACCAAGTTAGAATTGGATAACAAATTCTAACTAGAGTAGTGACCTATTTTAGGTTTATATAGCGAAAAATTTTTTTGGTAGTGTATCTAGTCGGCTAGCCCTGATGAGAATGATATACTTTTTTAAAGTGTAATAAAAAGTTCTTATCGGTTCGAAACTAGATCGATCGACAATTTTGTGGATAGCAAAAAAATTTTCATAAATTGCACACCATATTTTGTTAGATTCAGTCTTATTATTCATGATGGGATTATTTCCATCGGAGTGATGTAATATCACAAATAATTCATTGAATTAATTGTAGATAATGTGTCGATAGACACAAGTGAAGATGGTCATCTTCTTACCGATACAAGTTTGTTATCCAATTCTAACTTGGTTAGAGTATAACAACAATAGTGATCAACAAGAGAAACAAATTGACTAAACCTGAATCTAATAAACATATGTTTATGAAAGTTTTTTGGTTTCTTATACTTCGCTAGAGTAGTGACCTATTTTAGGTTTATATAGCGAAAAATTTTTTTGGTAGTGTATCTAGTCGGCTAGCCCTGATGAGAATGATATACTCTTTTAAAGTGTAATAAAAAGTTCTTATCGGTTCGAAACTAGATCGATCGACAATTTTGTGGATAGCAAAAAAATTTTCATAAATTGCACACCATATTTTGTTAGATATAGGATAATGTTTAGGCCATTCAATACGGAAATTTTAAAACCTTTATTGCAGTATTGAAATCAACTAAACCCATATTGATATCAGCTAAACCCATATTATACCGGTATTAAAACCGGTGTTGAAAGTTTGTTTTAAATAGAAAAGGAAGTTTATTAAGACAATGGTTTTTAATTTAAAATTTAACCCAAAAATTCAATAGTCGTAAGTAGGCATTTTCAGGTCAAGGAAATATCCAAATCGGGAACAAATATTGCTTACCACACAAGCATTTAATTGATTATATTCATTTTCCACATAAAACAAACTGCACTAAACTCTTCAAATTTACATACAAATTTGCTATTTGACATGTAGTAAGCATCCAACCATTCAGCCATGTGCATCCAATTCGGATTGCAATAAATTTTACAAATCTCTGATGGTTCCTAAATCATCATTATTTGCTTTAATGGTGTAGAAAAACTAGCCAAAATCGGAACATATGTTTAGGTAACCTAACAAACGATTGGTCAATCGAAAAACTTTACAAAAAGCCAGATAATTAAAATGCTTAAAAATATATGCGATTTCCGGCCATCTTAATCATTACACTCAACGAATTACAATAAATTTTCAAAGACTTCTTTGTTAAGGAAATGAAGATAAGCAAAACCATATCAAATTTTGCACAGTATTCCGTTGTTCTATTTGAATTATGTTCCGTATCTAATATATGACACTAATTTTTGCTAATGCTCAACTGATCACCGATCAATCCAACTCATTTTGATAAGTTTTAGAAGTGATTGTGAAGTGTTTAGAAGCGCAACACTAATCGCCAAAATCAAAGATTTATTGTGTTGAAGAAATTTTGAAAAGGCGAACAATCTTTATTTACTCAGTTCAGAAAGATGTTCGACATTTATTTAATGGTTCGCATTAAATGTTACAAATAGGCATTGGAAATTTGCTCTTTGAAGTGGCGAAAATATCTACAACCCAAAACGCCAACCATGTGAAGCATGTTCCGATGGATTCCAATAAATTTTACAAATGTTACGATTGCTTAAGATTCGCCTAAGATGTGTACATATAATATAAAAAATATTGGAATCGAGAACCAATAATCCATGACAAAGGTATGACTTATGACTTATGACTCTAGGAGGTCTGGGTAACTGATCTTCTTTTGGCTTTCGTATATTTACCTCCCAGATTAAGATCCTTGGCGCCGCATTTGCCAACCTCTGTGTCGATGTATTGTCGGACCAGTTATTCTTTTAGTAGTAGTCATCGAAGTAACTTTTAATAACCTCGAATTCTTGTTCTACTATTAAATTTATTAGCTTGGTTTTTACCTGGCTGAGCTCCTCAGAACACAGAAGAATGTCTCAGTAGTAGTTCTCAGTAGTATCAATTAAAGTTGGAGGCAGTGGCGGATTATGCCTTTAAGGGGCCTGAGGCGGAACAAAATTTTGGGGCCTAAGATTTTACCAAAAATTTTGCAAATGAGTTTGATTAAGACTATTTCTTAAATAATTTTTTATCCTCTTCAGAACGGAGAAAGATCGTTCCCCACTTGCGTTGCATATCGGCAATGTAAGAAATATTTTTAACATAGTTTTCACATTGGGAAATGAAGATTGCAGGCCATCAATGATTACCTTGTACATCTTAAATGGACAAGTGATGGTCTCTTCTTTTATATATTTTAAAAAATGATGTACTTCGTCTTTAAAATATTGTACTTCTATATCCCTCGCATATGTATTTGACAATTCTAAAATACACTTGTCAACTTCATCACTGGATACATTTTGATCAAAAAATAATTTAAAATTATTTAAAACAGTTTCATATATGGACGTTCTGGTTAACATTTCAGTGGCAAGTCTATCACAGATCATATTGTGAGATATGAGACACAGATAATATAATAAACAATTCTCGTCCTACTAACTGTGTATCATTTGCAGATGATTCATCATACATAATTTTGCGTTTTCTTTTTCGTGCTTTTTTGTAGCTAATATTGTCTGTTAATAAGTTTGCTTGCTTTTCTATGCTCTCAAAATCATTCCGAACATCCCTTATAAATTGTGACAAAGAATTTAACAGTTTTACTCCTTGTAATAAGTTCGTTTGATTATTTTGAAATGATTTTCTAGTACTATTGATTCTTTGCAATAATATATCCCATAGAACGGTTAATAAGGCAATTCATATTCATCGAAAGAGCTAGCTAATTTTTTAACCTCAACTTTAGTAATCGGTTTTTCGTCTTCATTTTCGCTAATTTGGATAAGAACGCTTTTAATATTTTTGTAATTAAAACGCAAGGCGGATACTGCATCAGCTCTTGCAGACCCTCTTGTCACTTGTGTCACTTAATATTTTAATATGTTTGGAATTAGAATCGGAAAAATTATCATTAAGCAACTTCCATCTGTGAGTAGATGAAGAAAAGAATACATATATATTTTGGATAAAGTTAAAATAATACACCGCAGTAGAATAGGCATCTGCAGAATAATTTCCAATTAAATTAAGCGTATGACTTGCACAAGGAATAAAAATGGCGGTCTCACTTAGAGTTTTAATTCTGGCTTGTAAACCATTATATTTTCCGGCCATATATGTTTGACCGCGACAATTTTTAATATCCAAAGACAAATTGTTTAAAGTTTTCAAAATAAGTTGTGCTAGATATTCTGAATTGTGAATTTCAATTTGTAAAAATCCAAAAATCGTTCTCTCGCATCGCCCACTTTATCAATGTACCTTAATATAAAACTTAGTTGGTCAGTGTGGTTCACATCTGGCGTAGAATCAACAGTAATTGAATAATATAAAGAGTCCTGAATTTATTGAATTAGGTGTTCTTTTACTTCAGTTCCCATTAAATTTATAAATTCGTCGCATGTGGTATGTGATAAATAACTTACATTACCTTTTCCTGGATGGCTGTACCTCTCCAAATGATTTTTAAGAAAATCATCAAATTGGGATAGGTGCTTAATGCATGTCATAAAATTTCCTTTTCTGTTCGAATCAATATCTTCTCGATGACCACGAAATGCTAAACCCAAAGTAGCTAATAGCTTTACTGTAGCTGCAAATCTTTTTAAAACTTCCCGCCAGTATTTTTGTTGTACTTCAATTTCACGAGCTATTTGAGTATCAATACGTCCAGTTCCACAAACAATCTTTTTTTCAAATTTTTCAAACAAATTTTTTAGACAATCTTTTTTCCAATCAACGTTGATAAAACGAAATATACAACTAAAGCTAAAACACCTATACTATATCAATCATATCATATGGAAACCCTTTTCAAACGTTAATCCAAATGATGAATTTAGCATGTATTGTATAAAAAATACATGGATTTTAAGCATACAATAAAAGATTTCAATTCTACACGTTAAAAAGTTTTCATTTATTTAGTTATATATGAAATTAATCTAAAATATGTACAATTATATGCTTAAAATTGAGGTTTTCAGTTTAATGCTTTCAATAAATTGTAGGTCTTAAAAGAAATCCAAAATCATTTATGAAAACATAAAACTCAAATATACTTCAAATATCCAAAAAATACTTATCTGGATTTTGTTTTTATCAATAATTTTGCGATTGATATAATAACAGCCCATTGCAAATAAAGTTTTAGTATTAATATTCATTCGTAACAGTGGAACTTTTCAAAACAAAATGTTTTTTTACTATACAAATTGGAAAACGAATTTGTACATTAAAAAATTATAAAACTATCAAATTAGAATTATTAAAATAAATACATACATGAAAAAAAGTAATACAAATTGACAACTTAACACTTTTACATGTGGGATAATATTAAAAAAATCTTTAGGTTTAAAAACTTTGGTTGAATGAACGCAGTCATCTGATATTTGAATACCTATAAAATATCAATACTATTTGTAGCGAGGGGGCCCCTGTGCATGTGGGGCCCGAGGCGGCCGCCTCTTCCGCCTCTATGGTAATCCGCCACTGGTTGGAGGTACGATTGTACTCGCAGCCGTTCTTACGATGTCCTTTAACGCAAGGTGTGGTCGGTCGCTGGCGGAAGACTGATGTCGTTGACATTAGATGGAACCATCTGTGCAATCTGTGGAGAGTCATTTAGAGCCTTTACGATCTTTAGAGCTAGCTGCGTAGGTATGCCACTTTTGACCTGGGCAATTGGTCAGCTATGATCATGTAGAATCGTTCTCGCACTGATATTCTTCTTCGTCCGACATGTCTGAAATGCCAGAGCACTTTATGTGCCGTGTTCCATATCCAATGGCTAACCTAAAATTTTTAAATTTTTAAAAGAATAATCTATTCAAGATAGATTTCTGAAGATGAACAAATTTGCATACACGAAATATGATTCACATTTAAACAATCGCACATAATTCAACAAAACTTAAGATGGTTTTAAATCCATTGAAAAGCTGCTTTTTATTTTAAAAAAATCACCAAAACCAGACAAAAACTTGCATGTATTCCATATGTGAACAATTGTCCAAAATTTACATTGACTTCGATAGTCCCAGTTTACCACCAATTGACTTTCGCATCTGACAAAATATCCTAAATTAAAATAAACAACTTCAAAAACTCAATCCAATCCAAATCGTATTCCATCATCCAATCCGTGTTTAGTTTCTCAAGTTTGTACACAGAAAAAAATATTAACAAATCTATCCAAATACATATTCATTGATTCATAAAAAGTACCTGCTGAATGAATTTTAGCCATCGAATCTCATTTAGCAATTCATTTAATTTATGGGCCATTATTTTGAAAACGTACATTTTTTTGTCAATTGTTAAATTTTTGATAGAAAATCTGAAATTTTGATATATTGTTTGTATTGACGAAAGAAAAAAACTAATTTCTGGATTTTTTTTTGAGTATTCTGAATCAGAGTTATGTACGGTTGAATTTTTTAGGCTTTTTCACGTTGTTTTGTTAATGGTGTCATTGTTTTGTTTTGTCAATAGGTGACACAAATTTCATGCGATTTACGTATATTTTTGCAAGTAAAAAAGAAAAATAGTTGAATAATCGAAATTTGTAAGTTGGAAATTAATAATATTTCTCTTTTCCGCCCTACACCCTTTCCACCCTACACCCGATAAAATAGTTGTCAAAATGTTTTCCTTTTCCGATAATCAGAAATATTTCAATTTAAAGGCAATTAATTTTTAATGTATTTGTTTTAATATCGTATATATGTACAATATATTAATATTGTTTCATTAAATTATTAATTTTAAAGAAAAAAAATATTTATTTATAATAGTCTTATTCTTATGTTAGAATTAAGATGTTGAAAGTATATCAAAATCTTCGATCGTTGGGATCTCCAATTCTTATTCCCAATAAAAACCTTTTTTTCAATGAGTAATACACAGAATATGTTTCAAATTTAGTACGGATGTTAAAATATAAAATTTTCAATGTATTAGATTTACAAATACATACTAAACTTTAAAAAATCGTATAAAAAATCCATACGGACTCTCTAACTTTTTTTTGTAATTTCATAGCTGCATGTGTTTACTTTAAAATTTGTGAAAAATAAGCACCATTTTTGAGATATGAGCTTTGAAGTAAACCAAGGTTTAACGCGCCTCCTATCAGAAAAGAGAAACATTATTAATTTCCAACTTACAAATTTCGATTATTCAACTATTTTTCTTTTTACTTTCAAAAATATACGTAAATCGCATGAATTTTGTGGCACCTATTAACAAAACTTGACACCATTACAAAAAGTACGTCAAAAAGCCTCAACAATTCAACCGCGCATAACGCCGATTCAAAGTACTCAAAAAAAAAAATCCAGAAATTAGTTTTTTCCTTTCGTCAATACGAACAATATTTATATCAAAATTTCAGATTTTTTAAAAATAGTCGATTTTTTTCGATGTACGTTTTCAAAATAATAATAATTTATATTAAATGATTAGACATATTTTAACAATTCATTTCTTTTTTTTTATGGATTTTAGGAATAAGTTTTTCTGTTTTATTTAAACATATTACACGAAACACCTAATGAATTGAACGAATCATTAAATGGTTTAAAAGTGTAATTATTGTAAAATTATATTGAATGAATTAAGGAATATAATTGTATGAAATAGATATTTTTGTAAATGAATTAGCCAAAAATAAAATAATAAGTCATCTAATTTTAACTATGAGTTTTAACAAAACTAAATGTTTGAAGCATTAAAACATTATAGTAAAATTTTAGAAAACTTCGCATGAATCTTACATTTTCAACTCATATAATTTAAATTAGATGAAAATGCGATTTTATTTTTTTCTGTGTAGGTGGTTCCGACTTCAATCAGAGATTTGGGCTTATGTAAGGACAAGCTCAAAATAACTGTAACAATTCAGCTCTACAAAACGCCGACCAGTTTGACTCGTGTCGTGTTCCACATCCAATGAATTGTACCGAATGTTAAGATCAGTACTTGTTTTAAGTAGAGAAAATGTGCAAATCGAGAAAAAATCGAGAAAATTTGAAAAATTTGTGGAAATGTCCACGTACGACAGAATACAGATTGCGCTAAAATTTTCAACTCGCTTTTAGCAAAACAATGTTACATCATACATGCAACACCCAACTACTGAAGATAACACAAAGTTACAATTAGGTTTTTCTTTAAGCAAACCATTAAAAGAGAACCTTATTGCAATCCTGACAATCCTGACACGATCAGCCGTCAAATTTTACAGAACTAAGCATTCTGGTTATTGTGGAATAAAAATTGGACGAGTTACTGAATGAAAGTGACATAGCGGTAACACAAGAAAAACATACTGCAATAGAATGGGTGATTTTTTGTCGTCCACCATATTAATTCAACACTTTAGAGTATTTTCGAAAGTATTTTGCAGGGATCTCAGTAAAATTATATCGATTGAAAAAATAACTTTATTCGTTCTAGGCGTTTCTTCACCTGTCACTATTTATTTGTGACAATTCTTTTATGCAACAGAAATTGAAACGTTGTTTAAAAGATCGCCACGAGTTTTACAAAGAACGGAATTATATTTTAAACAATATAATGTATATTTTTTAAAAACTTCAACTGTGTAAACTGACATTTGCAAAACATTTGAACAAGAATTATATAAGAAGTTAAAACACTTTTTACTTATCTGGTTAATTTGCGTGTAACAAATAAAGTTTTAGTATATATTGGGTGTAGGGTTACCAACTCTTGAAAGCACGCGACCTGTAGCTCTATTCCAGTACATCGTGAAATAGGAATTGAGAAATAAATTATAGCAATTTTTTCATAACTAGTATTCCGTGCCGCGGGAAAGAACAAATTCGTATTAAAAAATATTTCTTTATTGCATTTATTGCACTTTTTTCTCAATTCCCAATTCCCAGGGAAATGCCGGAATAGACGTACTGGAGATTTTATAATATACAAAAATATAATTCAACTAGGGTAGCGAATAGCGATTTTATACCATTATCTCTCCTAGAGAAATAAAAGGAGAGATAAATTGTAATGTATACAATTCTTTGATTGACTCATTTAAGTTGTAAATATGTCACGTGTCCATAAATGTCACGTCGTGATTGGTTCGATTTGTATTCTATTTGAATTTATCTTGAGGGGGAAATTTGAGTGTGGTTATGTAGACTTTTTTTTTAGTTTTCTCCAGGAGAGATGATTCTCTACACTAGAGAAATAACAGGAGAGATAATGGTACAAATTCGCTACCTAGGGGACACAAATTTTAAAACAAATATTTTTTTAAGCTTGAAATAAAATCACAATCCAAAATAATACGTCTATCCGCAAGTGAAGCATAAATTTAAATTGAAATGAGAATAAAATTTGTAAGAAATCAAATCCTCCTAAATCATAGCCCTACTGATTAAAGCCATTTGCAATAAACAATGAACATTGCCATATGCAACAAATTGGATTAGTGTTTTTGAATAAATGCTTTTGAATTTTTTTTATATGGAGTTTTATTTTTCCAGTTGGCGTTATGGCGATTTTTTGAATTTTTTTTATATTGAGTTTTATAGCGTTTTCGTTTCTCGATTTAAGTTTTGACCTCAGAGCGGACAAAACTCTTTCAGTTTTGCATTTTTTTTGTAGTTTTGCATTTATTTTTTCAGTTTCGCCCTTAAAATACTTGAGAATCGAACAGAAAAAAGTCACATTTTTTTAAATCTGTCAAATTTGTTTAACAAAATAAAGGAATTCAATTTTTTAATATATATTATTATTTTTAAACTATTTAAACATTTATATTTAAGAAAATTACATCATTAAAAATATATTTTCTTATTTTTTATAACATAAATATATTATACAATGTAACATTTTTGCATCGTCTCTTGAGAAAAAGTCAGAAAATGCAAAAAATTGCCCTCAAAAAGATGGAAACTTGCATCCAAATCGAGAAAAGAAAACACAAATTTTTTCCGGTCAGCATTTTTCGAGAATTGAACAGAAAAAATGTGAACTGAAAAAAAAATGCACCAAAAAGTCATATTTTTTGTAGAATCGAAAACGCTATCAATTTCAAAATTGCGCTACAAATTCACGATTTTGTTTGTGCTAAAAGATGAGTTAGGCTTCTTTATCAGGGTTTTGAAGAAATTCAAAAAATTTCGTTTCGTTTATTTTAGTCTTTTTTGATTTATAATACCTTTTTGTATTATCTTCTTTCTCTTCTGTATTCTCTTCTTTCCTATGGCTACGCTTTTTCGTGGCTTGTGTATTATATATATGATAAAATTTAATTTAATTCAATCTCCATCATGCTTTATAATGAAATTAATACAGAATAATCTGCATTTTCCTGTAAATTCGTTAACTTTTTCGAGCCCCTCGTAGTTTTGATTTTTCAACCAATAGTTATTGAACGAGATGTAATAACATTTTCTTTTATTGTCATTGTTTTGTTTGGGATTATTTTCATTTGACTGATATTTATTATTTAATAGTAAAATTAAGATACGCACAGTTTTATATGGGCAACTAAGTAAATTCAAATGTCAAAACCATTCAAAATTAACATCAAAAAACTATTAAAATTAACCCAATATAGACATAAAACATCAATTAGCTTATACGTAATATACGTAATAAAACAAAATATCCAATGAACCAACATATATAACCAAAAAAACTCATTGCAAAACTAAACTCGGCCGTTTTCTAATACACAGAGTTTCGTTTTTTTTGTTTTCAAACGAATTCTGTTTATTTGAATTGAAAGAAATTTGAAATTTTTTTATTTTTTATTTAATTATTATTTCACCCGGAGATTTGCTTTCCAAACCCTGAGCCCAGAGATTTGCCGGCAAAGCCTGAGTCTCCGGGTGAAAAATACTTAGTTGGTAACCCTAATTGGGTAGAATGCGTAAGGCGCGCTATACACCTAAGCTAAACTATGCGAACTATGTTTTAAAAAAAAATAATGTATATAACGTAATTATAGAAAAAAACATTACGGAAACAAAACATTTAAAAAGTAAAATAAAAACGGAAACATTACATTTTTTTAAAAAAACATTATTCGCATTAAAACATTATTTTTTTAAAAACATAGTTCGCATAGTTTAGCTCAGGTGTAAACCTAGTAACTAGGTTTTTTAAGTGTTTACTAGTTTTAGGCGCTGAGCTAAACTAT